>QRFJ01000426.1:664761-706476 GCA_006176705.1 Cocos nucifera
ATATAATTGGTCAACCATCTTTCTGTACCCCACACTACCACACACGGCTGTGCTTTGGAGTGATTCAGATTAACGTCGACCATGTTGCCGAAGTAGACCATACGAAACACTCGACTTTTTCACAGTGTTACCTTCAACCAACTAACCCACGATTCTCCTGCGAGAGACCTCGGAGACAACAGATCTGGGTATGACACTCGGACGCCGACTAGTCTATCTAAAGATGCATGAGGACACGTCAGTCGAAGTCATTGTCTTGATGATGATCAAGAACTTAGAAGAGCTTGAGAAGCTTAGAGTGAGGTTGGACTTGGATCTACAGAATGATAAAATTCTGCAATCCTTGACTGATGCATATGGGTAGTTTATCATGAACTATCATATGCATAAACTTCAAAATTTTCTGGCCGAACTTATGAACATGCTGGTCACCGCTGAGCTTTCCATGAAAGATTCTAAAGGCTCAATGCTTGCTATAGAACGGACTTCTTTCAAGAGAAAATCTTTTGAAAAGAAAAAGAAGTCTGCAAAAATGTAGAAGATAAAAGGAGGAAAGAAGAAAAAGACAGAGCTGAAGAAGAAGACCGTTGATAAAAAAAGTATTTTTATTGCATCAATGATGGCCATTGAAAGCGAAACTGTCCTACTTACCTGGCCACCCTAAAGGAGGCAAGTCCTTCTGGAGGTATGCTCATTATTGAGTCTAATCTTATGATTTCTTCTGTATCCAGTTGGATGCTTGACTCTGGTTCTAGTGCTCACTTGTGTACTTCTATGCAGGATTTTGAGGATAGCAGAAGGCTGAGGGATGGTGAGATGATTCTGCACATCGAAAATGGAGCAAGAGTTGCTACCGTGATCGTGGAAACATACCCTCTTCGACTATCATCTGGTTTAGACTTAGTGTTAAAAGACTGTTATTATGTGCCTGCAGCAAGTAGGAATTTGATTTCTATTTTTTGCCTTGCATTAGAAGGCTATGTAATTAGTTTTCTTAAGGACCATTGTAATATTCTTTATGAAAGAAATAAAATTGCAAGTGGTTTCCTTATTAACGGTCTTTATCAATTACATATTGATATATCTATTTTTAATATCAAGCAAAATATGAATACTATGAAACGACCTAGGGATAGTCCAAATGGTAGGTATCTATGGCACCTAAGACTAGGTCATATAGCAGAAGATAGGATTAACAAATTAGAGAAAATTGGGCTATTGAGTCCATTAACTTTTGAGTCATATCCAATTTATGAATCATGTCTTCATGGCAAAATGACTAAGCTCCCTTTTGTAGGACGTGAGGAAAGGGCTATGGATCTTCTTGCCTTAGTACATACTGATGTGTGCAGCCCATTTGATGTGCCGACTAGAGGCAACTTTGTCTACTTCATAACCTTTACAAATGATTTATCTAGATATGGATATGTGTATCTTATGAGATACAAGTCTGAAGCTTTTAAAAAGTTCAAAGAATTCAGATATGAAGTAGAAAAGTAAACTAGAAAATCCATTAAGATTCTTCAATCAGATCAAGGAGGTGAATACCTTAGTAAAAAATTTCTAGACTATCTCAAAAAAAATGGCATAGTCTCTCAATGGACTCCATATGAAACATCTCAACTCAACGGAGTTTCAGAACGGAGGACCGGACCCTATTAGATATGGTCCGATCCATGATGAGCTTCACAGATCTCCCTGATTTTCTTTGGAGATAATGTTTGTTAACTGCAATATACTTACTGAATAGGATTTCCTCTAAAATCATTCTTACCACACCATATGAGATATGGCATAGTAAGAAACCAAGTCTGAGTCATTTCAGAATTTGGAGTTGTCCGACTCATGTCAAAAGACAACAAGCGGACAAGTTAGACTTTAGGTCCTTCAGAGCTCAATTTATAGGATATCCTAAAGAGTCATTAGAATATTATTTCTACATTTCAAAATATCACAATGTGATTGTGAGTAAACATGCCATCTTTTTTGAAAAATAATTTATTCAAAATAGCAGCATTGAAAAGCAGATCAAGCTCGAAGAGAAAGTCTCACAAGAGCAATGAGCTAAGGACCAAATGGAACTAAATCAGGTTGAGCCAATCCATTCACTACCTCCTCCACGTCATAGATCGAAAAGGGTTTTCTGACCCCCTGAGATGTACTTAGGTACTATTTCAAAGGAAGTAGAGAAAATGTTCCTCATAGGTAATGGGGTTCATGATAATGATCCTAAAACCTATAACGAGGCGATATCGGATATCGACTCTGAGAAATGGTTAGAGACAATAAAGTCAGAAATTGACTTGATGCACTCAAACCAAGTCTGGACCTTAGTAGACCCATCAGAAGGTATAGTACCTATTGGATGTAAATGGATCTACAAGAGAAAGATTGATGTAGATGAAAATGTGGAGACATTCAAGGCTAGATTAATGGCAAAAGATTATAGTCAATATGAAGGCATTGACTATCAGGATACCTTTTCGTCCGTAGCTATGCTTAAATCTATCCGCACATTGCTTGCTGTTGTAGCCTATTTCGATTATGAAATATGGTAAATGGACGTAAAAATGGCATTCTTAAATGGATATCTTGAGGAAGATATCTATATGGAACAGCCGCTAGATTTCACATCCGGTGATGATGATCACAAGGTATGCAAGCTGCAAAGGTCCATATATGGACTTAAGCAAGCATCTCGGAGCTAGAATACTCATTTTAATGATGTGATCAAATTATTTGGTTTCATCAAGAATAAGGAGGAGCCATGTATCTTCAAAAAGATCAATGGGAGCATTGTTGTCTTTCTTGTATTATACGTAGATGACATCCTCTTTATTGGGAATGATATTCCCATGTTGATCATAGTTAAAATATGGTTATCTAAAGAATTCTCCATGAAAGATCTAGGAGAAGCATATTTATTCTAAAAATTAAGGTCTATAGAGATAGATCGAATAGGATGCTAGGACTTTCACAGAAGATGTATATAGAAGAGGTGCTAAAGAGGTTTAGCATGGAAAACTTTAAGAGGGGTTTGGTACCCCTCAAACATGGCATTCATCTTTCCAAGAAGACGTGCCCTAGCACACCTGAGGAGATAGAATGCATGAGCAAGATCCCTTATGCTTTAGCAATAGGGAGCCTCATGTATGCCATGTTATGTACACGACCTGATATAGCCTATGCTGTGAGTGTCACGAGCAGATATCAGTCGAATCTAGATGAAGAACACTGGACTTCTATGAAATATATTCTTAAGTACTTGAGAAGAACTAAGGATAAGTTATTGGTCTTTGGTAATAGAGAACTCTAAGTCCAAGGATATACAAACTCGAATTTTATGTTCGATATAGATGATCGAAAGTCGACATCTGAAAGTCTATTTGTGTGCAATGATGGAGCTATCGGTTGAAAAAGTTTTAAGTAGACAGTGATAGCAGATTCCACCATAGAAGCAGAATACATCACTGCGTCAGAAGCTACAAAGAAGACATTCTGATATAAGATATTTGCCGTAGAGATAAAAGTGATGCCATCAGATGCCATTCCTCTGTACTGCGATAATAATGATGCCATAGCCCTTACTAAGGAATCGAGGTCTCAGCAAAAATTCAAGCACATCGAGCGGCGATACCACCTCATCCACGATTATCTCGAGAAGGGTTACGTCGAGGTCAAGAGAGTCGATTCCACAGATAATATGGCGGACCTGCTTACAAAGCCGTTGGGCCAGCAGAAGATCGAAGCCCATCTTGAGAAGATGGGACTTAGATTTATAGCCAATTGATTTTAAATCAAGTGAAAGTTTGTTAGATATGTGTGGCCTAGAAGTCAGAATTGGCTGACACTTGTAATACACTTCTAAGGACAAAATTATAATTTTAACTATAAATAATAAAATAGATTATTTTCTATCATAAATGTGTATTTAGTGTCTGTGATACATCCCATGAGTTAATGGTAATGATAATTCATATTTTCAAGAGTTGAAAATTTAAGACATGAATTTTCATTTATTAACTCATAAAAGTCTCCTGATCGTAGGATCATCATGAGGATGGTGATTGATCCAGAAGGTTAGTGTACAATCACTTCTTCATAGTAGATGAGTCTTGAACCTACAGTGTAGAGATACCGGAGCGAGAGTATAGATACTCGTTAGAGAACGGGGGCACTAAGCATGACCACCTCGAGTAGTTATAAGGAAGTCTACCTTCTCATCGATGATTGACTTGAAGCTGCAGTGGTGTGTCTGGTTCTTTGACCTGAGATGCATCGGTAGTTTATCTTGATGGTGTCATAGTTTGACTACACCATGACTCGATCTCCTAGTCATTCGAAATCCTGAGGTGTGTGTTGGCTATAGCATGTTCATTATAGGAATTGAATTGCACCAAGATGGAATCTATCTACCTCGGTGGATGAGGAGCAATCCTATGTTGATCATGAGAATCAAGTCCATAAGCCCATGGCCATGACAGAAAATGAAATAATAGAAAGAGTTTCTATTAAGATTTTCATATCGGACTTGGATCGAATAATTAAATCATATGATAGAAATTAGGGTTTGACGAGTTCACCTTAACCCTAATCTGATCGGGGCTCAAGATAGAAGAACTTAATCACACAAGTAGCTGCATCAAGAGATTCATTTTCAGTTTTGATAGATTGCTACCATATACTGCTAGGTATCACTGGTGAATTTTGGGAGTAATTAGAATGATTTAGATGATCGATCATTTCAGTTATCTGAATCAGAAGAGTTTTGATCCATCGAAAGGAGTTTTGATGATGTTGATGATAGAGATCATGACATATCCCATTACCATATAGAACTGAATCTAATTGGATCACACAAACAAAAGTTTAGATCTGGATATCATCAATTGGACTAATCCAATTCAATTAATTTAAATTAGATTTAATTAGGTTCAAGAAAATCGTGCTAGCACACGATTGAACCTAACATTCTTCTTTTTCTATCATGAAAAATTATCTTGACTGAGCCAAATATGTTTGTGCTCACTTAGGTATCTTTACTTAGTCTGACTGAAGCTTGTCCAGGTCGAAAATGGGTTGTCTTAATTTATGAGATAAATTTGAGACAACACCTGCCATTTTTTGTCATCTGCTAATTCTTGTCCTTTGACTTTGGTCAAATGTTGACCTTTGATCCTTGGACATCTATCCATGTGTCATGCACTTATTGAAGAGCAGATAGGGGCTTGTGCCTTTATTGGATTTTGGAAAGAAGGGGGTGCATGCCTAGGATGGCGTGCGTTCATGGATAGGGACGTCTGAAGTTCCATACAGATGGAACTTCAGGTTGCTTCTTGGATCAACTTAGATGACCCCTAGCCATAGACTTTGACCAGTCTTAGGCACCATCTAAGGATGAATCTATGGGGCTCTCATTTGATTGGATCAGTGATGTCATCCCACCAATCAGATTTAGATCTGATTGCACGAAGCAATGCGATTATCCGGGATGATGCAGCACTGCATGGCGTAGTAGGATCTATAAATAAATCCTATCTGCGCCCAACTTTCAGAGAGTTCCTCTTAGCCCACACCCCAAGGCTGCCCCTCTCTCTCCTTCATGCCATCTTCTGATCCTCTCTCTCCTCTCCATGCCCAAGAAAAGTTGGGCTTCAGTTTGGTGCGATTCAGGCAAGAAAAGGCTGACGAGAAAGGAAGAAGGCAGCACTGCTACAGAGACGATAGCAAATCTTCGAAAGAAGTTTCGAAGATCCTCCAAATTAGATCTAGATCTAATTTTTGAAGACATGATAAAGAAGGAGAAGATCTCCAGATCCAGTCTGAGTGGATATTGGTAGAGGCCAGATGCTTGCATGGCTAGATCCAGAACCTCAGGCAATCAGCAGGATCATCAAAGGATAATCGGATTACCCAGCAAACAAGATAACATTAATTTAGATTTAATTTAATTTAATTTTTTTATTTATTAAATCATAAAATTAGATCTGAAAAGTGTCAGATCTGATTTGGATCTAAGAGAAAATTTTTGAAATATGCCTCTTGATCCAATCAGATTTGAACGAACCTAACCAAGAAAATCAAAATTTTTTCTTCAGTGACCCCATAGGTTTGAATCCTAAGCTGGTAGCACAGAAATCAATTTTCTCTATCCATCGATGTGACCATCTAGCAATGGTATCTGTTGGGGATAAACCCCACTCATGCTGAAGTCAAGTTTGGTGCCCAGCCTGATGCGACCAGTAGCCACGAAAGAACTTCGGCGGATGGATCTTGGCCGAACTATTACAGCCGATCAAACTGATAAGCGGCCGAGCCCCTTCAGACTTCCAGCGGTCGAACTCCTCAAGCGGCCGTCCCTTCAGCCTGTCGAACTCTGCAGTAGTAATCCCTCAATCGAACTTCTCAGCTTACTCCTCGATCGGACTTCTTCGAGAGCCGGACTCCTCCCAGACACCCCCTTCAGTCTACCGAACTTCTCAGCGGTCGAGCTCCTTCGAACTCCCAGTAGTCAAACTTTCAGTGGCCGAACTTCTATGGAAGCCGAACTTCTTACAGACTATTGACGGATTCCTGCAAGCGATCCCACTACTAAACAGTTACACGATAATAACGATCGGCATTTATCAAGTCAATAACGATCGACATTTAAAGTCAATAACGATTGGCATTGATCAGGATAGTTACGACAATCATTAATCAAGGCAATTACGACAAGCTCCCTCTATAAAAAGGACCCTCTAGATACGCTTACGTCAGGTTCTAAAAACCCTTCTCTCCTCCTCTAAACTCTATCGAACTCCACACTGAGCACTCCATTCCTATTGACTAGAGCTGACTTGATCGTCGGAGGGTCCTGCCGAAGCCACCCCCCACTGGCTCTAGATGGAACTTTATTTTGCAGGTCTCCGACGGCGACCTCATCAGCCTCCACTCCAATGGATTTTAGTGACGATCAGATTCGACGTCAACAGATTGGCGCTAGAGGAAGGGCGAACCTCCGAGGTTCCCTTGTTCTTAAAGGAGTGCTCGATGATGATTTCTCTCTCTCCAAAGATCCCTCTTCTTTCTCACCAAAGTTCTCTCCCAAAGAGAAAATACCTCCTAGGAGAGCCTCGACTCGGCGATCGGCGGCCTCTGCGTTCCAATCCCATCCAGATCCGTCTGTTCCTGCTTCGGCCCCGACCGCTCAGGTTCCATCTGCACCCACGGTGGATGTGAAGCAGTTCGACCTGCTTGTCCGATAGGTCCATGGCCTCTCGGAGGCAATGCAGGCCTTACAGTAGCCCCTGATGGCGACTCCACCAAAAAATCCACCATCGAAATATTGGAAACCGGCCCCAAGAAAGAGTACCAGGTCTAACATACCCGTCGCCCCTGAGAAGGAGAAACAGAGAGCCAAGGATCCGTGTTCGGATCATGGTTCTCTTCTGAGGGAGACCTTCTCCATTTATAGCTGAAAGCCCCCCAAGATCTGCAACTGAAATGATGCTCTCGATCACAGACTGCGGGAGATGGACCGACGGATTGAAGAGCTCGGCCACGTCGCCCTGGCTCATCATGCCGACGTCCGCGCCGATCCCCCTTTCTCCCTCCAAATAATGCAAGAGTCCATCCCGCCGAACTTCAAGCTCCCTCAACTTGAAAGCTACAATGGAACCTCTGATCCGGTTGATCATCTGGAGGCCTTTCAGACCATGATGCTGCTTCTTGGTGCTTCAGACGTCATGCTATGCCGAGCCTTCCCATCTACCTTAAAGAGAGCAGCGAGGAACTGGTACTCGGCGTTGAAGTCAAGTACGATCTTCTCTTTTGACCAGATGAGCAGTCAGTTCGTGGCCCACTTCATCAGCAGCCGACGATCAAGCCGAGGTTTGGATTTCCTGATGAACATCAAGCAGAAGCAAGGGGAATTCATCCGGGCTTACGTCACCCGATTTAATGCCGCGGCATTGGAAGTCCAGGACTTGGACCAGTCTATCGCGATGGCCGCACTCAAGGACGGCCTTCAAAAAAATAACTTGCTATTCTCCCTGGAGAAAAGATATCTCAGAGACTTCGTCGATCTGCTGGCTCGGGCCGAGAGATATGCCCGTGCGGAAGAAGCCTTCAAGTTGAAGGACGAAGAAGCCTTAAGGGAGCGGTTGGCAGGCAATGGAGAGCCGAATGAAGTTCGACCGTGCCCACAGACTCCTTTCGGTAGCAGGCAGGCCCGAACTCCTCAAGCTCACAGAGAAGCGTGAAGAAGCCCTCCTCCCAAAAGATTCCATGACTACGCCCCCCTCAACGCTCCTCGAACTCAGATCCTCACCGAAGTTAAGAACCAACTACTAAGACCAGAAGGGTTACGGTCTCCCCCAAACAAACGTGATCGAAGCAAGTACTGCCTCTACCATTGCGACCACGGCCACGACACTGAGGAGTGCATCCAGCTCCGAGACGAAATCGAGGAGCTCGTTAGAAAGGGGCGGCTGGGTAAATTCATTCGACACCAGCTTGAAGATCGACGAAGGGCGCTGTCGTAACAAGAAATGATAAGGTCAGCCACCTCACGACGTCGTCAACGTTACCCCAGGTCCCAACGTCGAAGCCAAGAGAAGCATGCTCCAAAGTGAGAAGGCTGGCATGAGATAGAAAAGGTCGTCCGCATGAAGAAGCGCAGAGGAACAACGCTACCACGACCCTGAGTCACAAAGAATTCGGAAATACATTGCCAGTAACTTCCTTTCAATAAAGTTCTTCCCTTTCAACAGTATATTATTTTTGGATGCCAAAACTATGTAATGATAGAGAAAGAAGCAGTCAATAGTCGCCGTGTTAGAAACAGGAGGAAAACCTCATCCTAACACGAGTAGGTCAAAGACTATCAACCTCAGCTAGAGATAAGATCTCTTTCGAGCGACCATCTTGACTAGGGATAAGATCTCTCCCGAGAAGTTCGACTAGAGATAAGATCTCTTTCGAAAAGCAACCTCGGCCAGAGATAAGATCTCTCCCGAGCGACCACCTCGACTAGAGATAAGATATCTTTTGAGAAGTTCGGCCAGAGAATAAATCCGAAAAGCAACCTCGGCAGAGATAAGATCTCTCCTGAGCCGGCTAGAGATAAGATCTCTTCGAGAAGTTCCAGAGATATCTCTTCCGAAGGATCTCTTCGAGAAGCCAGAGATAAGATCTCTCTCGGTCGAGAAGCGACCACCTCGGCTAGAGATAAGATCTCTTCCGAGAAGTTCGGCCAGAGATAAGATCTCTCCTGAGGAGTGACGTCGGCCAGAGATAAGATCTCTCCTGAGTGACTGCTGACAACCTCAGCCAGAGATAAGATCTCTCTCGAGAAGCGACCTCGATGAGAGATAGGATCTCTCCCGAGCGACCGTGTCAACCTCGGCTGAAGAGCTTCAACTTCAACCTCGATCAGAGAAGATCTCTTCCGAGCGGCCGAGACAACCTTGGCCAGAGATAAGATCGGAGACAACCTCATCCTGAGATCAGATCTCTCCTGAGCACTCATATCAACCTTGGCTATAGGAGACAATGTCGCCCCCGATGAGCTCAACCTCCGACCTCGATCGCAGGAGACGAGGCCTACCTCAACCTCGATTATAGATGGGATCTCCTTCAGGCTTCAACTTCAACATCAACTTTAGTCGGAGATGAGATCTCCCCCGAGCTTCGACCTAAACCAGCACGGAGCCCATAAGAGAACTTCGGCAGTCGCCTTTTCTGCACTCCCTTTCTTCGAGTTTCAAACTCGGGAGTGGGGGGGCTAGTGTTGGGGATAAATCCCGCTCCTGCCGAAATCAAGTTTGGTGCCCAGCCTGATGCGGCCAGTAGTCACGGAAGAACTTCGACGGATGGATCTTGTCCGAAATATTACAGCCGATCGAACTGATAAGCGGCCGAGCCCCTTCGGACTCTCAGCGGTCGAACTTCTCAAGCGACCGTCCCTTCAGCCTGCCGAACTCCGCAACAGTAATCCCTCAACCAAACTTCTCAGCTTACTCCTCGGTCAGACTTCTTCGAAAGTCGAACTCCTCTCAGACACCCCCTTCAGCCAACCGAACTCCTCAGCGGTCGAGCTCCTTCGAACTCCAAGCGGTCGAACTTTCAGTGGCCGAACTTCTATGGAAGTCGAACTTCTTACGGACTATTGATGGATTCCTGCAAGCGATCCCACTACTAAACGGTTACACGATAATAATGATTGACATTTATCAAGTCAATAACGATCGACATTTAAAGTTAATAACGATCGGCATTGATCAGGACAGTTACAACAATCATTAATCAAGGTAGTTACGACAAGCTCCCTCTATAAAAAGGACCCTCCAGATATGCTTACGTCAGGTTCTAAAAATCCTTCTCTCCTCCTCTAAACTCTACCGAACTCCACACTGAGCACTCTATTCCTGTTGACTAGAGCTGACTTGATCGTCGGAGGGTCCTGCCGGAGCCACCCCCCACCGACTCTGGACGAAACTTTATTTTGCAGGTCCCCGACGGTGACCTCATCGGCCTCCACTCCAACGGATTCTAGCGACAACCAGATTCTATGTCAATAGTACCCGATATTCGAATAGGTCGAATAGTCGTAATGCAATATCGACGAACCTATGGCATATGATTACCGTATAATTCATCTTCTTGACCTCAATGCTCAAAGGACGATCTAGGATTTACTACCAATTCTAAAAATTATCTGCATTATATTTTAAAATTTAGTGTCCATCGAATGGATCACCTGACCGAGGTTTTGCTAAATTAAAATATAGTGATGCACTTGCTCCAATACTTAGAGGGATCAATCATATCTTGACTCACACACCGACTAAATAAGTACTTGATTGCACCCAGTAATCTTTCATCACTGAATTAAAAATTTAGGTAGTCCAGTACTAAAGTACAGTAAGTTGCTTGCAAGTCACCATGCTGATCTTAGGTCTAAGAAATACTTATATCCATATCCTTCATGAGTAACTAGTGGTAGTAGAGAGCTCGATAATTAGATCACGATCAGTGAAATGTACCCCTATATTTCATCCGCATGCCATACCAATATCTCCATACTTCTTGGTTAAGAGGACAATCAATAAATATGACATGTAATGACCTACACTCAATAACATTGTTATCCTATGTAACAATATATTATTTGATCGCAATCAAGTTTAAGGACTAAATGATAAATTCTTCTTTATTCTCGTTTGATACTAGCAATGCTCTTTTAGAAAGGAAAATTATTTTGAATGCAGTTTAGATGATATGCCAGCATATTTCTACAAGCTTAGCCATTAAACCTCTGATCATTATTGTCAAAGAAAAAAAAACTTAAAAAAAAAAAACCTAGAATCATGTAGGATTTGGTCTTTGCACATAAGTAGAGTGTTGGTTTTGAGACTCCATCTGCCAACTTGACCCATTTTAAGTAGGTTTAGATTCGATATAAAAAGATCTAGATTATAAACTTATTCACTTGTCTAGATTCATTTATGAAATATATTGGTCGTGAGTTTGAACCTTTGACATGTTTAACCAATTTGATCGGTTTAATAATTTAATTGAATCATGATCCTACTCATTTAACCTATTTAATAACTGCTTAATCTATTTTAAATCCACTAAATCCATTTAAGGCCTGCTTAATCTATTTAATCTGACTCGATTCATTTATTAAATGGGTTATATGAGTTATATTGGATTTCCCATTTAATAAAAAAAAAATAGATTTTCACTCCAGTATTTAATAAATGAAGAAAATTTTTTTCTACGCTATGGGTGGTATAGCTTCATGGATACTGCCCATAGTGATTGACTCTCGTACGGGGTCGGAGCAAAAAATTTTTTTTTTTGGAGCGCTGCACTCCGATCCCATGTGAGAGCTAATCACAACAGTGTTCGTGGAGCTATATCGCCCCCGGTGTAGAAAGTATTTCTTATAAATGAATTGAGTTTGGATCGGCAAATTTAGGTAGTTCTAAGAACTTCATCACAGAAGAATTTATTAAAGAAAAATATATAAATATAATAAAATTACTAGAATAATAATTTTATTCATTATAATTTAAGTATAATTTATAATTAGCTCAACCATTCATAACCTAGACGATTGACTTTAGAATACAATACCCAACATTCATATCTACAAATTCTTCTCTCCAAGATCAAAGATGAAAGGTCCTTTCTCTGATGCTAATCTATTGCCATAGACTCCTAATCGAACTGCAACTCAATCGGCAATAGAGAATAATGCCGCTCTGCAGGGTTAGAACTTTAGGCTGATACCTACAAATAAGCCTACTTGTTAGAGTATGTGCGGCAAGGGATCCTCAAGTCAACTAAGACCCAAGAATAGAGGAAGAAAGAAAGTAATATAATAATTAACCCTCAAGGATACTTGAGATACTTATTTGGAGAGTTTTCTCCTTCCCCATTTTATAGATAAACAGCCGGTGGCCATTTTTATGGGAGCGGCAGTTAGCCATGTCATAATCAATTATATAGGGCCACTGCATGGTACTTATTTTATTATTTCAATGATGGCATAGTGATGCGATCTCATGCCCTCTTTATTAAATCTTGGAAATTCTCCATGTGAGGCATTCATCGGTGATCTCAGGATGGTATAGTTTCTTGCACTAAATTGAGAGCATCATAATCATCTCAGTCCTATAACACTTGATTGCACTAGCATCCAAGGTCAATTCCATATTAAGTTCTATTCTAATTCTCAAAATCTAATTTCTACTCTTTTATGCTATTCAAATTTCATTCTGATTCTAATTTCTATTATGATTATGGACTAAATATTTTGGGAAACGGCCATTTAGATTCTCATTCCCATCAATTCCTATTCCGGCTGCTAATTAAACACATGAATGTTAACCTGTATGGCTAATGCGTTGTTACATGCATGAAATTTTTAATCCAGCAGCTCTCTAGAGTACACATTTTTGCTTTTCTTTGCACGGGTGCTAGACAGCCATGCACGAATTTTCAGGCTAACAATACAAATTCATACGAAATGACCGTAGAATTTCAATGTAATTACTTTGCTATTTTGCAATATCTAAGTCACGCTACCACGAAAAACTTGCTAATGGCAATTCATTTATCATTCGCATGCATGAGATACGAGCTTGGCTCAGCGTGAGGCGGAGAAAAATTGAACTGAAGAATTTTTTTCCAAACTACGGATTTTTTTTTTATGAATAAAATATTTATCTAAAAATTTATAATTTTTAGATAAATATTTTTTAGATAATATTTAAATAAAAAATAATTTATTTATATTTTTTTATGTATGAATAAGTTACTTCAAAATATTTTATTTTTTTATATTATTTTTTAATAAATTATTAAAATTTTTTTATATTTTTTATAATATTTTTTATATTTTTTAGATTTAAAAATAATAAATAGTTGAATAATTGAATATTAAATTATGAAAATATTGGAAATGAGGATGAGATATATTAGGTATAAAATTATATGTCAAGAAAATGATTTAGCTGCATGATGGATAATTTTTTTATTTTATTTTATAAATAAATATTATTTATAAAAAATAATTTTTTATTCTAAAAATTATAAAAATATAGATAAATTAATTAATAAAAAAATAAAATAATTTTTTCATGATACTTAGAAACTAGCTCTTGGTCGTACAAAAAAAAAAAAACCCTCCCTAGGAACAGTACTAAAGATGGAATGCAGGTGAGTCGGGTCTGGATCACTCCGGACTAATTTTCCAGCAAACCCTCTCTCCCGCTGACCATGGCGATAAGGGTTTCATCCCGACGCCCTCTCCATCGCATCCTCTCCGATTTCCCTCAAATTCCATCATTTCCCCGTCAAAACATTCGATCTTTCTCCAAATCTACAGATGTCCCAAGAAGGATTCCAACGGAATCGCCCATGAATCGTCAGTTCTCACAACAGAGTTCCCTCGCCAATATCTTGCGGAGGTACCGTTTTCCCCAACCTCAGCTGCACGAATTCATCCAAAAGAACCGATTTTTATTGAATTCTAGTCCTTCGGACGTCGAGAAATGCATTGGGATTCTCCAATCCTTGGGTCTGCCTCAGAATTCTTTCCTTTCGATCCTTTCCTCTTGCCCCAGGGCTCTGGAACTAGGGTTTCTGAGGAAGTTGCAGACGGGCTTCTCGGAATTAGGGTTTCCCACGGTTTCCTCTTTCCTAGTCCAGAAAGTTCTGGAACAATCCGGGAGGTTCCAGATTGAACCGGAGGAGCTCCATCGAAGTGTACGGTTCATGCAAAATGCCGGCTTTAGTGGTGAAACAGTGAGCAAGGTTTTCGAGGAATTGCCTCTACCGTTAATGAGTAATTCTATTGACATTAGCCGTAAAGTTGACATCTTGAAGGGTGTTGGACTTAAGGGGGATGAGATTGATAAAGTCTGCTGCAAATTTCCAGGTTTCTTAGCGTTCAGTTTGGAAGGTAGGTTAAGGCTCTTGTTTGAAGAGTTACGGGATTTGGGTTTCACTGGAAATGAGGTCAGAAAGGTACTACTTGATGATCCAAAGCTTCTTCTTGGCGTGGAAGTAGGAGAGCTCTCTCGATGCATTGAATTGCTGAATAGTTTGAAATGCAGGCCAGCAATCAAAGAGAAGATTCTAAGGAAGGGCCTTCTTAGAGCCGGGATTGATGTGAAACTTAGAGTGGACTGCTTGTGCCAGCACGGCTTGATCCACAGAGATGCATTTAAGGTTTTGTATGTAGAGCCCAGAGTGATCATATATGATTTGGAGGATATAGAGAAGAAGATTGAGTTTTTGCTACACAAGATTGGGCTTTGTATTGAGTATCTGATTGAATTTCCTGAGTATTTGGGAGTGAATCTTGAGAAACAGGTAATTCCACGTTACAATGTCATCGATTATCTGAGATCTAATGGCGGGCTTGGTTTTGATGTGGGAATGAAGCATCTGGTAAAGCTTAGTAAACTTAAGTTTTACAACTTCTTCGTGAAACCATACCCAGAGTGCGAAAAGATCTTTAGGGGATTGGTAAGAGAAGTAGAAGCTAAACCACGGCATCCGACTGGATTGTGGAAGCTGTTTAAGCCACAAAAATTCTCCGATTCTAAAGAAGACATTAGGAACATGAAGCAATTCATGGACACTCTGGTTTAGCACTGATTTTACTGCCCCTGTAAATGCTTAAACATATTGAATTAATGCGGAGCTAGAATACAATACTGACAATGCAACAAGAATGTTCAAAGGTGAGTACTGTGGAGTTGAAGGCATCAACCTAAGTGGCATTACTTAAAGTAGGCACTGAAAGTCTGAAATCTGTGGTTAAAATTTGTTAAGAGGAGTGCACCGTATGGTTTTTACATGTTGTGATGGGAAATGCTTGTGCAGTCAGCATTATGTCAATATGGAGCACCAACCAAGAATAAGTTTTGACATTTTATAGAGGTCTGTAAGATGCTGAAGAACTCAATTGGCTCATTAAAAGGAATGAGAAAAGGTGGTCGGCATGCCAGATGTATGTGTTTCTGCCTCTCCTGTCCATCGAAGACCTACATCACATCTTGCCCGAACCGGTGCATTAAAACAACTACCTGATTCTAATGAAGCCATTCCCCTTTGAGAGGGCCAAAACATCTTGAATATCAGAGACAATATTATCTTTGTATTTGAAGCTGTCTGTCAGATGAGCGATGAACTATATATGCACATTATCATGCTTTTTTCTATTGTGGGGGTGGCAGTTCGTGCTTTATCCTATTTATCCAATAGACTTGGAGTTGCTTCTTGAAGGTTACTTCATCTCAATCATTATCTTGCAATGGGCAGACTCTACACTCCATTATAATTAAAGCTAATTCATCATTGGTATTGAAGCAACAGGTTTACTTATAATATTTAATCGGGATTGCTGCACCTGGGATGTTTTTTCTATATGCCTTCAGAGTGATTTCAGCAGAGGGATTGGAGGCTTATCAAAGAACTGGCTGTATATCTATTTGAAAATAATCAATATATGCTTTTTCTAGCAAGCCTTGAGGCTTCACACTTGATGCTAAACGGTAGGGTAATTTGAGGCCTGTGGCCAGAGCTTTACCGTCTGAGTAGATGATGTATTCAGTATTTTACATTTTAGATCTGGTACTCATGCTGTAGTAAAAGTATTGAGAGTGTTCCAGTTGAGGGTTTTCTTGATTTACTTCATTTCTGGAGCATGTAGTGGACTTCCATACAGATTTTTAACAGACTGCGAAGTGGTGTATGCTGTTTATTAGTTCTCTAGCACGTATCATCTTAGTTTTACCCAAAACATCTTAGTTTTCATCCAGATAATATTTCATAAAATTTCTTGAAAAATATTTCCCATTTTCGCAGTAATTTTATTAAGATCGACAGTTTCATATACCCTTAATATAAGCATCCATCAGCACCTTTTCATTCCTGGCTCTATTTGTGGGCTCATTTTCCCCCCTCACCCTCACATATGAAAAATATAATCCTGTGGAAGAAAAAAAAACAAGTAGAGCGATCAAAATAGAATCCTAAACTTTATCATTCCATGATCACTGCCTTGACTCTTGCATCAGATTTTGCGATGCTAATCAACTCATTTTAGGACTTCGATTTTCAACTAAAAAAGCTTTCCCTCTTTTCTGATAAAAAATCAACTAATACATCCCAGTCGCATGGTCAGACGAACATCATTTTCATCTTCTTGAAATTGATATGAGTTGCACATGAGACTGGAGAATCCATCCCAAGAGGAAAATAATCAACCACAAGGTTTTATTGTTTGTACAATTGAGAATTTGAGCTCATCAGATCATGGATGCTTTGAACTTAAAGAGCAAGCATGGAAGCTCATAGTTTGAGAGCAGCACGAACAGCCTTCAACTTACATCTAGAAAGGCATGGTGAATTCTATACAAAGGATTAGGCTGAGTATTAAGGCAAAGATAGCAACAGTTTGATCAAAGAAACATCTCCTTATCATGACTTCTCCAGACTGACCAGTATGATTCAACCACTGCTGTTGTGATCGGCAAACAGTTGGACCGGAATGTCTAATTGTTCCAGTATCGATTTGTAAATAACCAATTTATGCCTTTCAAGCAGACTTTTAGGCTTCACAGTTGATATCAAATAGTCTAGAGTACAATCTGAGGCATCTAGCCAGCACTCTACCCTGTGAGCACATGAGATACCTGGTATTTACATTTTTGACCTGCTATAAGAGGCTTAGCACAATACTTGAGAATGCTCCAGTCCAGTTGTCTTTCATTGGTGGACATTCCAGTTGAAAGTTGGGCACTGAGTTTGTTTAAGAAAATGCAGCAGAAGGCAGGTTCAAAAGCAGAGTGCAGCTCAAAAAAATCACCCAACAGTAAATCTGAGGCACTATCACATTGATGTGTGCTGCAGTAGAGAATTCTTATGCATAAATGGTTACTGTATAATGCATGTTACTCAACAAATTATATTTATTGTTTTGATGTTCGATAAGGCATGGACCAACCAAGCTGGTCGTTAATTCTGCTCATCAGTTGCTTCACTAGATTCATTTCTAGGTCCCTGCAGTTGCCTCTTCACCAGTGCAGTATAGATGCCATTTTTACTCAGAAGTTCATCATGAGTACCACTTTCGGCTATCTGACCATCAGAAATGACAGCCACAGTGTCTGCACTCTTGACAGTTGAGAGCCTGTGTGCTATGACAAGAACAGTCCTTCCCTTCATTAGAGAATCCATCGCATCCTGTACCGTGTAGATGTATTCAATGAGTAAAAACAAATAAATATGTCAGTAGAACAACACACAAAAATCAAACAGTAGCTCTTTCCTAAGCTTTTCAGCTTATCCAGAAAACATGGTCACCAAAAATACCCAAACCAAAGCTCAGAAAATTATAGGTAACAAGAGATGTGATACTTTCCGGAAATGTAAATCAAAATTATGTTCTAAATATTCAGGATACAGCAGTCCTTTTTTCAGAGAACAGCAACCAAAATAATGTTAAAATATACCTGAACCAGATATTCACTTTCCGCATCCAATGCACTTGTAGCTTCATCCAAGAGAAGAACCCGTGGGTTCATCAGTAAAGCTCTTGCAATGGCTATTCTCTGTTTCTGACCACCAGAAAGTCTTATCCCTCGTTCCCCAACATGGGTCTTATATTGTTCAGGAAATTTAGAAACAAATTCATGTGCATTTGCCATTTTCTGCAGTTGCAGATTAAAACTAGAATTAGCAACACGTGATTCATAAGAATTATTGCTTGAGGAAGGATTTTAAGACTTACAGCAGCATTTTCAATGTCAGTACTGCTGGCTTTGCCATCAAATCCATAAGCTATATTTTCTTCAACAGAGCAGTTAAAAAGGACAGGTTCCTGGCTAACAATGCTAACCTGCATTTTTAAAATTATTAATAAAAAAAACTTATTGATCAAAATCTGCAAAAAATCTATGATTCTCAATTTTATTTCAATTTTATATATTTTAATAGCAATAAAATCTGGAAAAAGCAAAGGTGATGCAAGTGGTAGATCTATTTTTGCTTGAGCATACAGTTTGAAACAGAGAGAGAGTATTCTTAAAAGTGGTTACTGACTTGCAGTTCAATGACAAAGGGATATTTATATGTTATGTTTTTTCTTTGCCTGAAATTATTTTGATTGACACTAACAGCTACAAACTACTGCAACAACTATGTGGACATGTGAGCAATCTCTACTTGAATAAAGCAATCCACCAGCATGTCAGTGGTTCTCTATATATAATTGCAAAATCCTAATATCTCTACTTGAAGAACTGGCTTAGCAGCATCAAAATATACACTAGCTCTCTTTGCCGTCAGTGACTGTGACTATATTGGAGAAGCAATAATGATATTGAAATCTGATTTTCATTGTGGTTTGTAGTATTTAAATCCAATAGAACTTTAGTTTCTATAGCTTCTTTGTTTGTTTGTCATTTCAGTACATTTTCATGTATATGCCCATATACAAATGTATAAATGTCATGATCATAATTCTTACATCTGATAGACTCTTAGGTTATTATCGCAGATCACTAACCATCTATGTTAATGTATTGCATTATTTAGAACTCCGTATATGCGTCCAAGTCAGAAACTTGATGTGTTAAAGGTGGGATGATCTTCTTGTGTATCTATGCAAATGAATCTCAAGATGTTCAGGAAGTTTGGTGACAATACAACAAATGCCATGTCAAGTACCTGTCTGTGTAGATGCTTGGGTGATATTTCTACCAATGGAACTCCATTTAGTAAGATCTTTCCCTTTAGAGGGTCATAGAACCGTTCAATTAAATTTGCTATTGTAGTCTGCAAGTTCCATGCAACAAGAATGAGTAGTGAATATCCCACAATTCAAGTTAAAAAAAAAAATAAAAAATTGCAAAAGCTAAGCTAACTCCTTTGGTAGGATCCAATTTACTAGAGAGACAAATTCTACTAGTTTGTAAATGAATTTACTTTTCCACCACCACTTGGCCCAACAAGGGCAACCTTTGAGCCAGGCCTCAACTTTAATGTAATTCCCTGCAATTTAGAAAGTAATTCATCAAATTTAATTGCATGAGATATCAAGTTTAATTGAGAAATGAAAGTTAATAGAACCTCTATTTGGATCGTGTTTTAAAAACAACACATAAGATACCTTAAGAACCATATGAGTGGAGCGAGAAGGATAAGCAAACCAGACATCATCCAGCTCAACATCTCCATCTTGCTCGCTACCACTAATCCACATTATAAATGAAAACATCAATAGCTACCAAAGTAGCTTAAACATTGTTAGTGTCAGCATGTACTGGTTTATATGGATAACCAACCCAAGGGGGCATGTATCCCCTGATTTTGGCATGGAGGAGACACGATCAAGAAGCTGAAAAACTCGTCGGCTTGCACCTGCAGCTTTCATCATTGTTGTATATAATCCTGATAGAGCAGATACTGATGAACCAACTGCAGTTGGACAAGAAAAAATAAAAGAATCATGTCCATCTTGCATCAAAAGTCTAGTATCTTTGCCCAAAAAAAAAAAAAACTTTATGGTTCAGATGTATATATCTTCATTATCAGTGATGTCTCACTAGATAACTAAACCATTATCGGATCTTGTTTAAAGCTACACAACTTGAAGCACATTTAAAGCCTTCAAGAATTACCTGTAAGGCTGTAAAGAATGAATGATGTAAGAGCACCAGTAGTCATAGACCCAGTGATGGTCAGGTTAGCTCCATAAATCACTACAGTGACAACCGACAATGTTGATGCTGCATTGAGTCCTCCAGCAAAAAAACCAACAACTTTCTGCGCGAAGGTGATTAACAGTTCAGCTATCAACAAATTATCTCATACGCATATAACAACTGCAAACCAGAAAAGGAACTCACAGCCTGTTTGAGTCCTAGGTTCAATGTTTCATCTACTTTCTCTGAGTAGCGTGAAATTTCATAATCCTCTTGAGCGAAGGACCTGACCGTGCGTATGGCTCCAAAAGATTCCTGAATTGGAAACTCACTTTTCAGATTGTGATTTCATTTGTCATATGACCTGCTGAAGTATGTAAAAAAATACAGCCTACAGATCGACTTAATGGAATCAGAATAAACAAATTAAGTTTCAATTTCAAGATCTGCTTCATCCCCATTGTGTTTCAATGTCCATTACTCACATAGTACCTTATACGATTCAATCATCATAACGGGAACATATTAGGAAAAATTCAAAAATGATAATTGCGTATTGAAAGCGAGAGAGAGAGAGAGAATGCGTTTGAAAATCTAACAAAAAAAATTAAAAATAGCAATTAGAAAACTGGAAAATAACAAAATTTGAATATTAAAAAAATAAAAAAAAGAAAATGATGATGAGAAAATATATAAATTTAGGTATAAATACATGCACCTGTGTCGATTTTTAATTTTCTATTGCAAATATGGCATACATATAAACACCTATCTACCATATATGGTGCAAAAGCCTCAAAATCCAGCACATGAGGGTGGCCTTTGAGGTTTCTCACATGGCTTCTTTTCTTTTTTCAATTTTTCATATGTTATTAGATTCCCAAATCTTCTATTATGTGAAGGCTTTCTAATGTGATGGGGGCCACATAAAGTCCCAATGCTTCCCTTTGTGTGAAGTCTTTCTAATATGGCAGCCACACGGCTGGGAGAAAACAATAATACAAGATGCTGATTAGCTTGTTGATAAAGTATCATGGTGGTTGCACCAAAGACTCACAAACAGACCCTGTCTTTGACCGGGTTGGGTGAGTTCAATCAAGAAAGGGCTATTCCATGTCAGAGCTGGAAATTGCCCATGGCCTCATCTACCAAAAAAATTGTAAATTGTTCATATAATGTGCATTACATGGCACAGAGCCTTGCAACAAATTTCTTCTTGTTAATCATGTAATAATGATAATTACATTTTGCAGAAGATCTATGAACAAAAGATAACCTTATATTGCAAAACATTTCAATGCTTTTAATCAACGTTGTGCCATAACCAGTATGAAGTTTCATACCATACCAACACTCAATATGTACTAAACCACATACCAACACTGTAATAAGATGGGATTGATATGGGGTCTGGTACTGAGACAGCAATCCTTGGCTTTAATAGCTTGGAAATTTGGCATGCACGGCAATGTAAAAGGTGATTCCATATGTGCTGCTTGGTGATGAATGGGTCCTAGTTGGATAACTTATGGTCAAATGATTGTGTTTTTATTGAACCCTCCATCTTAACAGATCAAGTTTGATTTGCAACAGATGAAGTCCTGACTGGTATGACATTTTGTTACACCTTGCTATAAGCCTATAACTTTGTGCCTCTGTGTGAAAGAGAGATCATTTTATCCACAAGGAAGATCGGTAGACATATCAATAAGCACCCAGAGAAACCAGTCGTTCTGCACATTGGATTTAAAATCAGAAAAACTCTTTCAATTATCATGCATGGAGCCTGCACAGGAGAGGCAGGAAGGTAGTGGAACGGTCTTGCTGAAACCATTTTCACTGATATTAAATAGGGCTCTTAACATGGTTTCATGCAGTGTAATGGGATATGGCTGTTTGTTTCTCGGTGTCAACTGACCAACTCTATATACAAGTATAACAATTTTTATTATTTACTGACACAATGGAATTGATTAAGTTTGAATTGTATTATAACTTTAAAATCAGAATTGAATTCATCATTAAATCCCAAATGAAAATCATGGGATCGGTTACAACATCCAAAAATTTATGGTTCAACCACCTTCTCCTTCCTCTTGCTTCTTTTGTTCCATTTATTTTATGATTCAACCATTCTTTTCCTTTGTCTTTCTTCTTCCTTTCAATCCATCTGTTCTTCTTCCACACCACCACCCCAGATTAAGTGGGATGACCCACACATACCCAAGAGTAGCTGCCTCGGTTTAGAAGCTAAGTGGTTCAAACCTGCCTAGGGGATTGCCACCTAGAATGTGGGTGGGGTACCAGAAAAACAATGCCAAGGCAGCCACCTATGGAGATTACTTTTTTGCATACTGAA
Source organism: Cocos nucifera (assembly GCA_006176705.1). Classification (NCBI taxonomy): domain Eukaryota; kingdom Viridiplantae; phylum Streptophyta; class Magnoliopsida; order Arecales; family Arecaceae; genus Cocos; species Cocos nucifera. The sequence continues at coordinate 687,334 of QRFJ01000426.1, forward strand.
TATAGAAACTAAAAGGTTTTCTTAATTATCATGCGTCAAGCCTGTGCAAAAGATGCTTGGTCATAATGGAATAGCCCTGTTAATATTTTTGGCATTGCTATTAAAACACAGTACTTGGCATGGTTTCTTGACATTGAGAAATAGAACCTATGCAAGTCATGCATGGTAACATGATGCCACAGTTGGTTTCTCCGTGTCAAAGTTCAATGTTCAGAAGACTGTTTCTCCACCATTTTAGTTTAGCAGACAAAGATATCTATCCATCTTTTGGCTCTTCAGATTATCCATGTCCAACACTTTTATGTGTGCTGTCATCTGAAATCCTCATCAAAATAGACCATACAACTGGGCAGAAGGAATCAATTTGAGTTTGTTTAGAACAAGATTAAATTGATTTATACACTGAATCAAGGATCTTGATTAGGAATACATGACTAATTATCCAACCATAAATCCCTATCCATTGAGATATAAAACAAACAAAAATACTTAGGCTAGATCAATCTGAAAGGTAAGTCTAAAATTCACTCTCAGACACCACCCTAAATGGTATAAAGAGAACAAATGATGGCATTGAAAAATGGTTTCACCATGGGTTCCAGTTCCAAGTAAAAAGTTTCACAGAGATAATATTTGCCAGGCAAAATAATCATAACTTTATAATTAAAAGTGGAGCAACTCCTTTGTATTATCAATCAATTAATCCCGCAGATAAGCAACAGTAAGAGAAATGGGCTGATATTATTTTATGACTGTCTTTCAACATATATACCAATAAATATATCTTTAGAAGTTACTGGCATGGTTCAACAAACAAACCTCAGCTATTGATGAAGCTACAGCTGCTGCAGCTTGAGTTTTATGAGAAATTTCACGAAGATAACGCCCAAACTTACGCACAGCAACAGATATAGCTGGCACAATAACAAGTGCCAGCACTGTTCAAAAGGAACATCATCAGAAATTTTTATTCATGTTATTAACTATGAGATGAGTCATATTTACAAATCAAGAATTATTATTAAAGATATACAGAGACAATTCATACAGTGCTTATCAGAATATAGAGTGAGGAACTTGGAATTCAATAAAACCAGTAGCTAAGACAAAAAGCAAAAGAAAAAATGCTACTGCATGTATGGCATAACAATACTCAATTGCATAATATAATATTCATTTTACATCAGTACATCTAGAAGAAATTCATTCTTATCATTTATTTTACATTTTCAAATTTTTAATTAATTTGCACAGCTTATTAAACGGAGAAAGCCAATACATTATGTCATCAACACATGCTAATCAGGAACATGAACACCAAAGAGAAATCTTATGAGCCATCCATTCTCTACACTTGATTGTTGATACCCATAGTGCGTCCAGCTTTTCTCAGGACATAGGAGCTTTCCCTATTCTAAGCTAGTATCATTCTATTAAATATGCAGCACGATATGTTCTCTTCTGTAAATTTTTCCCAGTTATTTGCAGTTCAGTTCATGAATCAAATGTGCTTTGCCAAAATGTCTTTTTTTTTGTAGCTTTTTTATATATATTTTACCATGCTTTTCAGATGAGCAGAATAACATATTTAGTCCTTGGAAAACTTATCTACTTAACCACCTAGATCAAATATGTATTGGCTACTTCTTCAGAAAAGGTTAACTAGTAAGTTTCCTACCTGCAGTGTCATAATTTAAAGGATGATAAACCCCTGTGGTATATCAAAGAACAATCGCATCTCACCACTATTACAAGAACCTTAAACATGAACCATGCAACTCGCATATTAAATAGCATTTCACAGGTCTCCCAAAATAATTAAAACTTACATGTTAATTTCCATGATGTTGAGAACATAAAACAAAGACCAATAACAGTGGTAGCAATACTACGCAAGGCCTCCGATAGATTGGTTGTTGCTGCATTTTTTATAATTTGTGTATCTTCAGATAGTCTACTTAGGAGCTCCCCTGTTCGGGTCACATCATAAAATGCTATTTCCTGTCAAACATTTCCAAAATGTTGATGAAGAAATTATAAGCTTGGATTGAAGTAATAAAATGGCATAAAATATGAACTAACATTTAAGACTCACTTGGTTTATTAGATGACTAAACAAGTCTTTTCTCAATCGAGCAACTACCCTTTCACTAGCAGAATTAAACAACCATGCCCGTAGTACAGTGCAGATTGATCTAAATCAACAAAACAACATGATAATCAAATAAATGTCACAACATTATGGCCTTTATTCATTGCCATACATTAACAGCACTGAAAATGGGCCACCATAGTATAGGTCAGTTAACACCATATTTTTACAGGTTTCCCTCATAAATTCTATCACTCAACTCTTGAATAAATTAAAATGGAAACTCTGGTACTCTTTCATTCTGCAAATTAATCATCAAAAGTTTAAACTAAAATTCACTGCAATTCTATGGTCATCTCATATCTTTAGGCTTGAAACACCAGTTACCATAGATGATTTCTCTGTGCTGCACATTAAACTAACATGACAGGTTTCAAAGTTCTCTGCCTTTGTCAATCATCAGCATTCTCAGAGAAAATCAAGATTGAGTAGGTTAGAATTGATTTTAAATATATAATTATGTCTGAGGGCATGTTTGAGGGGAGGAGGAGATAGATAGATATATAGATAGGGCATGTTTTGTTGGGGGGGGGGGGTCTACAATCTTTTCAATATGGACAATGTTTCCAAATAAGCAAAAACTAGCATTAGGCTGATAACGAACAGGCTAGCTTAGATCTGCTGCATAGATGCCATTCAATAGGAGGGGTTTTGACATGCGACATTCCAAGAGGAACTTAGATGGTGACAATTGACAATTTATTGTGAATATTGAATTACAAAAATGAATAGTGTTAAGGTACAAAGCAGATTAGATGAAGGTAACAGCAACTGAAGTTTGTAATGTGCAACAGTTATTCGCATCAAGAATTACGAACCAAACATGTCATTATTAAACATACCCTATGACAACGATCAGCACAATCTCTAATATGGTATTCTTGACGGCATCTAAAGCTTCAGCTTGTTGTTCAGGTTCTCGGAAATCTTTTGATACAATGTCTATAATCTTTCCACCATACTTTGGCTGCAATGTGCAAAAGAAAATTTTTAAGAAATGTTGCAAGACATGAATCTTAATATAAAGCAAGATATGAAATGTGGAACGAGGTAAATTCAAATCAAAAGAATCTGCTAGTGCTGGTAATTATTCCCTTAGGACCTCATCATTTATTTAGCAAAAATGATGAAACATATAACGTTTGAAGTCCAAGATATATAAGCAGCATATGAACAAGTATATAAAAAGAAATGATACAAGATTAACCCATGGAGAGTCATACAATATCTTCTTTCTGCCCTTATTCCAAATTTCTTTTTCTTGCAGTGAAATTTACTGGTGTTCTCTGGATAAACATAATGGCACTACCAGAGTTACAACAACAATAGAAATAAGTACTCCAGTTAATGTGTATGATAATAGCTCATTCTTGTATTCTCCTCTATAAGCATACTTTTAAAGGAAAACCATGCTAGACAGTTCCAGTTAGTAAGGATGTTTTTCTCTGATATTATTTTTCTTTTAGTTTTAGCAGCCTTCAGCCATTCTGCCCCTGCTTCTTCCAAACTCAAACCCCCACCGCACCCACTCTCTCATCCTCTAGGTCCCATTTCGTGCCTGCCCCCCTCTTTCCAAAGGTCATGGCAAGCTTTTCCACTGCAAGTCCCACTCCCAGAACCTGGAAACGACCGTCCCACTGAAAAAATAGCCCCATTTACCTCCATTTCTGGTCCCACTCTGCGATCCAATCTTGATCTCTTGGAATTCTACTATTTTGAAAGAGATTATCATTCTTTGTTAAATGATATTTCTTAAAAAATAAATTATGGTTTTTTAAATCCTAGCTAATCTCCTTCTCTCAATGTTTTTTTTTTGCCTTGGTGGACCCTATATAGGCACCTTACCAATATGGGTAGGCACAGTCTGGTACACACCAAACCCATACATGGTACAAAGTTGGATTCAATACAACACCTGCACCATGCATGTAGGCACGAGGATGTAATAAGCTTTGGTATTGTACTGGTGCCTCACCTTACAAGTACTATACCAGGTTGATATGGTATGCCATGTACCTGCTAGTATGGGTTGGTACTTATAAACCTTACCATCTCTACCATTATAACCAAGATTCCTTTTAAGAATGGAGTCTAAGGCCCCCTATCAGATCTTCTAAAGCACTCATTCATCAAAATACTATTGATATATAACCAATCCAAATTGACTAATACTACTCTTATGTTGAATAAATATACTCTGCATAGTTCATTTCTTACTCTTAAGGGAGAGAAAAAGGAATAGTGATACATAACAACTTGCATGAATAACACAAAAGACTTCCATTAGATCGGGGGATCCTTACAACATTTCACACCTCTCACAAGTTGACGACATTGCAAGAATAATTATTGTACAATCAGAGCAAAAGATCCTACAATGTAGTGGTTGGATCTAGTTTCATTATAAATGCATTTTCTTTAAGTAAGCCACACTCCCACATCAGTAAATGAGTATAGATAGGTATGCAGACTTGAATAATTGGTATATCAAATTTATCACAAAAAAAAAAAGAGATTGATGGGGCCATTTATCAAGTCTCCTCCTCAGATGAACCATATGCATCGCACATGGGTTAATTTTAAATGTCCTCTCACCTCCCTCAGTTTTCATCTGATGAGTACCTCGTCCCTGACCCCCTGCTCAATCACATGCATTGGTTGCTCACCACTTTTGCAAACAATTCTTAACTATACAAGTCAGGTAACTAATAGCTTATGGTTGTTAGCCACTAAATACCTCACCACAGTGCAAGAGTCATGGCTTCAGCAAGTCCCATAAAATCTTGCAGTACAAGTCATGCATTTGCCCACCCTAAACAACTAGGAAAAAAAGCTGCTACATTCCTGACCATTATCTTGAGCATATAGTAGCGCAACAAAATCTTGAGTCTTTTTAATTGAGCAAATAGCGCATGAAAATCTTCAAGCCAACTACTAGCAGGATAAGCAGCATCATGAACATTGCAGTAGCATCCTAGTGGAATGAATGGAAAGCACGTGAGAGCAATAGAGTTCTGAAATTGATTAAAACATAGAAGTGAATTTATGTCATGGGAAAATACCCTAGTGCCATCTGTAGTTTGATTATGTGGATCAGGCATGCTCAAGAGTAAAGGATTGATTATGATGCAGATCATATCACAGCTGGTATCTTTCTACACTATCCAACAATAGGTCCAATATTCTAATTTTAACTGTTAATTAAAAAGTTATTTGGATTTAATTGACCTTTCAATGTCACCTGTAGTATAAATCCTCAAAAAACTGGCATTTCCTTTTCCCCTTTTGTCTAATTTCAACTCTAGCCAAGCCCCTGTCAATGAGATCCTCTATCTTCTTGAAATATATTCACACACACGCACACACATATCACATGCACGGGCATGCACACACACACATACATATCACATGCGCGGGCATGCACACATAAAGACATAAATGAAGCACACAGCTTGCATCAGTTTGTAAGGGAAATAATAGCATTACTGGTTGTAGCTAAAGCTGATAGAAATTACACATACAAAACCCAATGACACATGTTGCGTTTCTTTGTCCATCAAAAATAATCGATCATCATAAAGAATTCTAACTGAAAAACAAAAGCACAAACATCAGCATAAAAGGAATACCTACAATCAGAATATTGGTTGTAGATGCTATCAACAATGCTATCGTGGCCAAAACCAGGTTCCCTGCATCAGGTTTTGCCTGCAAGTATATGATAAATGAATGAGCTTCGAGATATGGTAATCTTTTAAAAGAAAGAGCGAAGACCAAACTTTCAGCTTACTAGCCGTAAAACTCTACAAAATCCAACATTCGCCGGCTGCGGTTTACATTGCAACAGCATCAGTATAATTTTCATCAAATAGGAATGAAGCAAAGTACAAGAAAAGGAAGAGAAAACAGAAGTAATTGGAAATGAAAAGCACCTGAACTGCATCACCATGCTCAAGATCTGAGAAAGCACCGGTGGATGGTTCCTATAGAACGTAACTTCATTAGTACTGATTGACACATAAATCCTCCACTTATTAAGGCAAAAATGCTGTATTTATCAAATAAACACGAACATAAAGCAAATAGGGTAGTCGGAGAAAGAGAAAAGATAACAAGACACCCGAAAACCACCACTAATTCCCCCGCCCCCCCCCCCCCCCCCCCCAAAAAAAAAGGAAACAACGAAACAAGAGACCAGGATCCTAGATTTACCTCGTGGTTCAACAAAGGGACTCTATTGCTCGCCGCGGTCATTCTTAGGTTCTTTCCCATCGACAGCCTTCTTTGTCTCCTCCCAAAACCAATGTTCTTCCTCTTCTCTCCTCTGGCCACACGGGGTGGAGGAGCGGAGGCTAGTTACAATTCTGGATCCACAAAGTTGTTGACTTGGAGTCCGACAAGAATGTTGGTCAAGGATTTATAAATATTTTTGTAGGGACTCCGATCAAGAAGAGGTTGGGAGTGGAATCCAGGTTCTATCTTGGGGAGGAAACGGCCAAAAGGGAGGTGGATTCCAAAAGGAGGCTCAGTTCCAATAACACAGTCGCAGACCTAACCAACCGACTCAGCTCAAGTCCACGCTACTTTTTGATATTCGAGAAGAAAATTTTTTTTGAGAAAATAAAAGACTGCAATATTCTCTAAAAGATCTCGTTGCCGCAGAGCTCCAGCAAAATACTCAGAACCCAAGTATGTTGCTGGATATGCTAGGAAGATGGTAATGCAGAGTCCTGTTAAATCAATTGAAATTAGAAAATAGATAAGTCAAAAAAAACAGTGGCTGAGATTTTACTTAAGAAAAACTTAAAATAGCTTACCGAATCCCCTACTTACCTTCCTTTAAATAGAGATGGACCGCATCATCATAGGTAACGTGCATTCCTTAAGGTGCGGGAACGTGGTATTACCGAATTAGTAGACAGTAGACAGTTAATAGCCCATAATATCTTAGTAATTGGTAGTTAATGCCATATTTCGGGTGTTGTAATCATTCTACTAACTCCTAATGTCATGGGTTATGAATTTTTATTTCATTATAGATTTTCGGTTGAGATCCGAATTATATAATCGTCATCTTATTCAACCGACGGTCGAGTATATGTTGTTGTAGAGTTACTCGATCACAATCCGAATAATATTATCATACATCTAGTTGTCGGTTGATTGATGGGACTCCAACTTAATCAATTGTTACTCGTTCATCTCCATTATTTAGTGGAGACTAATAATTACCCATCCTGGGATAGTTAGAAAAATGTCGAGTAAACTCGAAGTCGATTGACATCTTATTCGATCCTTTAAATATCCAAATATTTTTTTCAACATTTGCCCTCCAACTCTCATGTCTAAATAATCATACTATCTCGAGCATTGAGAGTTTTCTCGGATGAATGTTGTACTGGCCATCATTTCACTTGCATTTATTATCATCTTGAAAATATGCTATTTTTGGTTATTAGCTTCGAGAAATATATACCTTTATCTCCATGAGTAGTGCCATCGATTTGTCATTTTGGAAGACATGCGGCAGTAGTTATGGCAAAAGATCACATGTACTAATATCAAAAATCTGATGATTCCTATATCGATCGTCAGGTCGGTAACAGGACACGTGTCGCTGCAGAATTGGATATGGATTGTTATCTAAGGACTAAGCTTATATGGCAAAATCATAAAGGTGGTGCATCGAACAGCCGAAAAAATGATCGATTGAGATGGTTGACATTTGTCAGCATTTCTAGGTTACTCGAATTTCTGAGCATTGATCTAGACCGCTGTTTACCTCTATAAATAGAGGACTTGCCATCAATAGGACTTCTACCAGTTTTTCTATCATTACGCACTACTCCGGTGCTCCTTTGTCAATCTTTCGTAGCTCTTTGACGGTGGTTGAACGTGAAGGAAGTGTGCTCCAATCGAGTTTCAGGCCTTTGAAAACCCTTCTTCTTCTCTTTCTTGCTTAGCAGGCTGGCATCCTCTTCCTGTAATTAGGTTTTTGCATTTTAGACCCTCTGGTAGCCTTTAGGATCTTTGTTTTCTTATTGTCGGTTCTCAATAGGATGTCTAGGGTAGAATCTAGGGGTGAGAACCTGGTTGGAGACCAAGGTTCATGCAATCCGCACTCTGTAGGTAGAATGTTCCAACTTCCTTGGGATAATCCCAATGAAGGTTCTTCATCCTAAAGAGCTCGATCAGACTCCGAGCAATCTGGTAGTCAGCCTCTATCGGGTCCTCTTCATGAGCGATCCAAGTTGTCGAAGATAGAAATCCATTATCTCCATGAAAAGTACCAAATCCTGAATTGGTATAGATTCTTGTCTATAGGCCGAGATGGTCGTGTGACCCTTCCTATGAATGGTCACATTGCCATCTGTGAGAAATTTCTAAAGTCTGGTCTTCGGTTTCCTCTCCACCCATTTATTGTCAACATCCTTGACTTTTACTGAAGAGTTCCGACACAGTTGGCACCAAATTCTATTTAGATTTTCTATTCTTTTGATGTTCTCTATAGCCTTCTCCAAATCTCCTTAAGGATTTCTATTTTTCGGGCCTTATTTTTCTTCAAAAAACACTCTCGAGAACGAGAATGGTGGTTCTTCAATCCCCGGTACCATCGTCAATTCATTATCAGGCTTCCATCTTCTATCCATGGATGGAAGAATAGTTTTTTTTTTTGTCTCAATCGATCATCCTTAGGGTCTTCATATCGTTTGGACTGCACCTAACCTTTCCTCGAATAAAAATGATGTCGTGCTAGAGAGTGATAAAGAACATTTTCAAATGTTGCTCGACGTTAAGGCTCCGAAGCAGCAAATCCTCCTATTAGGGGAAGGAGAAAATGCCATATGTTCACAATAGTTTTTTTTTTTTTTTAGTATGAGGATCAAGAGGTCGTGGAGCCTAGAAGAGAATGCCTTGCTGACGCTGCAGGGATGGGAGGCACGAGCAGAGCGAGCGAACAGGGGGAGCGGGAGTGTTTTTTTTCTTTTTGTATCTAGCGGATGGAGAGGGGTGGGGGAAGGGTGGCAGTGTTGGAAATTATATTCTAAAGCCAATCATCAGCTGTTGATGGTTAAGATATTATAATTAATTTATTAATTAATAAAAAATATTTTGGCATCTTTTTTTATCATAAGTTTACATCTTCTAATGAACTCCATTATTGTGATGAAGTCCTTAGGACTATTTAGTTTCGATAAAGAGATGATTTATCAATTAGTCCTTAAATTTATTTATGATCAAATGATAGGCTATTAATTAGGATGATAGCATCTATCGAGCATAGATCGCTATATGTCATATAGGTTGGTTGTCCTTTTAACCAAGATATGTGGAGACACTGTATGGCATACAAGTGAGATGTATGGGTACATCATCATTGAACGTGATCAACTCTAGAGCATTTTACTATCAAGAATATCTCTAATGAGATATAGATATAAATATTTCTTAGACCTGAGATCACCTCAGTGACTTGCAAACAACTCACTGTGCTTTGATACCGGACTAACTGAATTTCTAATTCAGCAATGGAAGGCTTTTGGGCACAGTCAAGTACTTACGAAATTGGAGTGTGATCAAGATGGAATTGACCACTCTAAGAGTTGGAGAAGAATGTATCACTATATTTCAATATAGCAAAACCTTGACCAGAGTAATCAATCAGATAGATTTGGTATTTTGAAATATAATGTGGACAACCTAATCAGAGTTGACAGTTGAACTCAAATGTGTCCTACGAGCATTATGATCAAGAAGATGAATTATATGAAAACTATATCCGCATGGATTCTAAGGATGGTGTTCTACACCTTTGACTTATCCGACCGTCGAGTATCATTGCTAGATGGTCACTTTGATTGGTATAAAAATTTGCTTCTATGCTATCGACTTAGGTTCAGACCTATAAGATCACACATATTAGAGCTTACGATGCGATCGAATGTTGATCAATGATTAAGAATCATTCTAGGATTAAACAATCAATACGATTGATGTTTAACCTGATGCAAGTATTGTAGGAGGATCGATTAGCAATTAAATTATTAATTAACTTAATTTGATTAAGTCAATAGATTGAGATTAAGTTAATAGATTGAGATTAAGTTTAATTAAATATAATTTAATTAAATTTAATTTGGACTTGATTGGATCAAGTTCAATTGGTTTATTGGATAAGCCAAGTTCAAGGAAGAACTAGTCTTAGTCTAACTAGGACTCGGATTAATCCAATTTTCTAATTTGATTAAAAAATAAATTAAAATTAAATTTGATTTAGTCTAATTTAATTAAGCTCTTAAATGGGTTAGGGTTTTATTTAATTGGGTTGGTTTAATCTTGATTTTATTTGGTTAAAAGATCTTGTTTGACCAAGTCAAAACAGGAGTCCTAGTCACTCCCTATCTCCTTGTGCCACCCTAGTCCCAACGCCCTCCATACCTATTTTTTAGGTATTTTTCATGAAAAATCTCTTTCTTCCTAATTTCTACACCCTCTCTCTTTCTTTAAGTCATATTTGGAAGTTAGATGGAAGACCAAGTTAAAGGAGGAATTAGTTTTGCTTAGGATTCTATGAGATAGAATCCTTGTTGACCAAAACATCTTTCCTTGAGTGCCGCCCCCTCTTTTAATTAATTCTTCTCTTATTCTATGAAAATAATCTCCTTTTTTATTCACCCTCCCTTGCTGGTCCACGCTAAAAATTATGGAGGAGGTGCCCAAGAGTTGGGTTCCCCAACAACTTTCCATGTTTGGATATTCCTAGTTTAGAAATTTGATCTAACTTAGACTCTTCTTTTTCCTTATTTATTGGATGAATTTTATTCTAATTTTTATATGAAATATAGAACTTTGGGAGAGGTTTGGGGTGTGCAAAAATTATAAGAAAAGGATCCTTGGACGTGGGGGTTTCATAGGCACCAAACTAGATATCTAGGTGAGAGAAAAGAGAAGAAGAAGCGGGTCTTCTTCTAGGGCTATTTTATTTTCAATCTCTCCTCCTTTTTTTTGAGTTTTTTTGAGAGAGTCTCATATCAGCAAAGTCTTATCTTCCTTCTCATATTTTGAACAGTCCAAATTTTAAAGAAGAGAGCATCGGATCGATCATCAAAAAAGGATCGGCACAGTACTAGTATGCTATGCTGATTTCCTGCATCGAACTTCAGATCAGAGATCGTAGACTCATGTAGACAACTTCTAGAGATCGGATGCATGTGTGGCTCGTGACTTCATCCTCAAGCATGGATCAGCGAGTTAGAATGTCTAAACTTGCTTAGATAATAGATCTGATCTATAAACTTCATACCTGTATTTGATGTAGCATAGATATAGGTTGATTTGATCAATCTTTTTTTTATTTAATTTTAATTTTTAATTTAATATCATACCTTAATCATGTAATAGATCTGAGATCTAGGTATTTACATAATTATTTAAATAAATTTTAAATTTATTTAAGTCTTTCACTATAAGATCTTGAAAAAATTTCAAGATCTACCTGTAAAACTCTAGATCTGGTTCCTTCAAATGATATCAGAGCCCAAGTTCTTATTACATGATTTTGTACATGTCTAGATTATTTCTTAGATTAGATCTAATTTATAATCTAATTATTAAATTTAAAATTTAAAAAATATATATTTTAGATTGCACGGACTGCCATAAGGTTGTCCTACTGTAAGATTTATCTCTTACAGTGAATAGATTGTCCTAGTACGTGCTGATCTCAAATATTGATCATAAAATTTTAGATTAGATCTAAAAATTTTATGATCTGATTAAAAATATTTTAATCTAATTTCAATCATCATAAATATGTTAGATTTGATCTAGGAAGATTTATGATTGATTATTATTGAAACTATTTTAATTATATGAACCTGTTTAGATTAGATCTAAAGTAGTTTTATGTTTATTTTACTTGCATGTTGATTATGAATCAAACATGCAACTTGGTTGATAGAATGAAAATCATTTTCGAAGAGCTGAACCCCAACCCTCAGCCCAAAACTTAATTTAAGAATTAAGAAGTTAATTAATTAGGATCTAGAATTGTGAATTAAAAATCCTAAGACACAAATCATAACATATCGAATTAAATGAGCTAGTGAAAATTAGGTCCATTAATTAGGTTAGACCTAAGATTAGATTAAAGAATGGACTTAATTAGAGAATTGACTAAATCTAATTAATTATTATCTTAAATTAGATCAAGAATTTTCTAGATTAATTACAATAGTTATAGTTGGTCAAGTCCATGTGATTAACAAGACCCAAGATGGACTTGATTCTTGGCTACGCGGTCTAGTATGAACTGTTAGGTTGATCTAATTGAAACTAATTAAATCAGTTGGTGTCTAAGATAAATCAGATCAGTAGTTTTTAATTGACAGCCCACTTACTTGACCATTTCTGATGGTATCTAAGGCAAGCCTGGTAGACTCTTCTACTGATCGAGCTTACCTAGCCTCTTGGTGAGATTATATTTTGATTGAATTATTTGACTATTCGAGCTAATCCATGTCAGCTAGGTAAATTAGTTTGATTGATTTAGATGCTCCTAGACCAGCCTATTAATGGTCTCCCTTAAGCTGACTTGGTGAAGTTAGTGGAAGGATCATGACAAGCTGGTTAATCTGACTTACTCACTTCTATAAATAAATCTTCTAAAATTATTAGGTCTCTAAAATAAAATAGTTATATGATAACTGGATCATAGCCTTCCATTAAAGTGGATGATAATGGGTCAATCAGTTAGATAATCATTGGAGGCCCAAAGGCCTGGTGCTTATCGGTTGATGGAATTATCATTCATTATATAATCTCTTGGATACATCTTTCTAAATGGTGGTCAGATGGGCCAACCAAAATTAGGCCCGATCATTCATTGGTTGGATGGGCCAAGTATGGTCATGTTAATGATTGGACCTAACTGGACCCTTTTCTGAGAAGGCTAAAGCTAACTGATCAGGGTCTGGGATAAAATTTAATTACTAAAAATTATTTAGAAAAATAATTGATTATGAATATATCCTTAGATTTACATAGATGGATCAATCAAAGTTAGACTTGTATACAGTCTATGTGGATTCTAATACCCACTAAGAAATTAGGATAATTTCTCGAATTGGAGGTAGAGGCTATCAATTCAAATAAAATAGTGAAAAAAATATTTTGATTAAACTCTAAATCTTTAGGTTTAATGAATCACTTACTAATTAGGTTTTGATTTTTTTTTGTACAGACATGGCCACTTTTCTATCGCTCCGATCATTATTGGATAATGATAAGTTGGTGGGATCCAACTTCGATAGCTGATACCAAAAGTTGAAGATTATACTAGAGCATGAATGGATCCTAAATGTACTGACGAATCCTGCACCTGAGGAGCCAGCTACCAATGCACGTGAAACAGTTAGAGATACTTATCAGAAGTGGCTCAGTGATCAAACCATGGTGCGCTGTATTATACTGGTTGCGATGAGCAACGAGTTCAGTCGTAAGTTTGAGACAGCTCAGCCAAATGAAATGCTCCAAGTATTAGAGGATTCTTTTGGCACATTCGATGATGTTGAAAGGCACAAGACTAGTTGTGCCATCTTCAACTCCAGAATACAGGATGGTGCCTCTATCACTGATCATGTATTGTACATGATCGAGTTGATAGAGCGCTTGAGCACACTTGACTTTTTCTTACACAAATAACTTAGAAAAGATGCAATACTAAACTCGCTGCCCAAGTTTTATCTCTCATTCCTTACACATTATAGAATGTCAAAGCCTGAAGTAGACTACCACAAATTGTTAGGGTTACTTCAGAACTTTGAGAAGAATCACCAACTCCATAAGGAGTCGATGAACTTAGTAGGAGGTTCATCTTCTTGTTCTCGATCCTTTGGAAAAGAGAAGAAGAACAAGAAGAAGAAAGCCAAGAAGGTGCATGTTCATGCTAGGACAGCTGTGCAGGCTCAGACCCCAAAGATCAAGCTCAATAAAAGTTAAGCCGAATGCTTCTTTTGCAAGAAGCGGGGTCACTAGAAGAGGAACTGTCCTCAGTATATTGCCTTCCTAAATTCGAATAGATAGAAAAAGAAGCAAGCTATTGCTGGATAAGGTATTTATATAATAACTTCTTATAATTTTTCTATTTATGATATTACTGACTGGGTACTGGATACCGATAGTCCTTACCATATTTGCAATTCATTGCAGAGATTGTAGGTCAGTAAAAAGTTTGAGCAAGATGAGAGATTTCTGAACGTTGGAGATAGAAAATCAGTTTCAGTTCTAGCTTTAGAAATTTTAAAACTTGTATTTGAATCTCATACCGTTATTTTTAGTGATTGTCATTTCTATCCTAGTTTCTTTTTAAATATCATTTCTATAGGCCTTTTGGCCATAAATAATTATAAAATTTTAATAAAAAAATGAGTTTGTAATGTTATTATGAATGGTGTTACTACTTTCTATGGATAATTGAATAATGGTGTATATATATTATCACAATCTGTTAATATAGTCTATTCTACTGGCAAATATCCTAGATTAGATAGTGTATCAAATATCTACTTATGACACTATAGGCTAGATCATATAAATAAGAATAAGATAAATAGGTTGACTCAGAAGGAAATCCTCGAAGTTAATGATTGTGAATCACTTCCAACATATGAATTCTGTCTTCTTAGTAAAATGACCAAGTCACCTTTTTACTAAAAAAGATGAGAGAGCCAATGAGCTCTTAGATCTAGTATATACTGATGTATGTGGACCAATGAGCACAAGTGCCAGAGGTGGATATGTCTACTTCATCACTTTTACAGATGATCTATTCAGATATGGATATGTTTATCTGATGAAACATAAGTCGAATTCTTTTAAAATGTTTAAACGATTTCGAAGTGAAGTAGAAAAATAAATTGGAAAGAGTATTAAAACTCTTCGATCTAACTGAGAAGGAGAATATCTTTTTGGTGAGTTTCTCACATATCTAGGAGAGAATGAAATTCTCTCTCAATGAACTCCTTCTGGAATACCACAGCATAATGGTGTGTTTGAAAGGATGAATCGAACTCTGTTAGACATGATTCGATCCATGATGGAATTTGCCAGCTTGCTGATATCTTTTTGGAGATATGCACTCGAATCAGCTTGCTATCTATTAAATAGGATTTCAAGTAAGTCTATAGTTAAAATTTCATATGAGATATGGACAGGACGTAAGCCAACACTTTTACACCTTAGAATTTGGGGGTGCCTGATTTATGTCAAATGATTAGTTACAGACAAACTTGGACCTAGGTCTGATAAGTGTACATTCATAGGATACCCGAAAGAGACCAAAAGATACTATTTCTATCATGCTGATGAACAAAAGATGTTCGTCAGCCTTAGGATAATTTTTTTGGAAAAGAAGTTTCTTGATGAAGAAACTGTTATCTCTAAGGTTGAACTTGATGAAGTTCAACAGGTAGAAAGTCTGACACAGAATGTTGAACTTAAGTTAGATTTGATTAGATCAGATTCGAAGTCTAGTGAACCCGCACCATTAAGACGATCCGACAGAGTACCCTACCATTCGGACAGATACTATGGATTCTTGGTTCAGGATGGTGATCCCATCGAACTCGATGAGAACGATGAGGATCCGATCACTTATATGGATGCGATGCAGAGATCCAACTCTGAGAAATGGCTAGAAGCTATGAGATTCGAAATGAATTCTATGAAGGTCAATAATATATGAACATTAGTTGACCCGCCTGAAAGGGTTAAATCCATTGGATATAAATAGATCTTTAAAAGAAAGAGGGGCACAAACGGAAAGATGGAGACCTATAAAGTCCATTTGATTGCCAAGGGATATCGTCAACGTTATGGTATTGACTATGACGAGATATTCTCTCCTATGGCAATGCTCAAGTCCATTCGGATCATGCTTGCCATTGCTGCCCATCTGAACTATGAGATCTGGCAGATGGATGTGAAGATAGCTTTCCTAAATGGAGAGCCGATCGAAGAGGTGTATATGATACAACCTAAAGGATTCACATCCATAGATGAGTTCAAGGTGTGCAAGCTTCAGAGATCCATTTATGGATTGAAGTAGACATCTCAGAGTTGGAACATGTATTTTGATAAAGTGATCAAAATGTATGATTTCGTTAAGAACGGAGAAGAATTCTGTATTTACAAATGGGCAAATGGTTTAGTAGTGGTATTCCTTATTTTATATGTGGACGATATTCTCTTAATCGAAAATAACATTCCTGCACTACAAGGAATAAAAGTTTGATTGTCATCATAGTTCTCCATGAAGAACTTGGGTGAAGCATCCTACATCCTAGGAATGAAAATCTATAAGGATAGATCTAAAAGGATGCTTGGTATATCCTAATCCATGTACATAGAAACTATGCTGAAGAGGTTCAGCATGGAGAATTCCAAAAAGAGCTATCTTTCGAAAGGCCAAGAAATTTCTCTCTTTAAGAAAGATTGTTCGACAACTCCTGAAGAAAGAGAGCATATGAGTAGAATTTCATATACTTTAACAGTGGGATCTATTATGTATGCAATGATATGTACGAGATCAGACGTGGCATACTCACTAGAAGTGGTGAGTAGATACCAGTTTGATCCTGGAGAATATCACTGGAAGGTGGTTAAAATCATCCTTAAGTATTTGAAAAATACTAAGGACCAATAGTTTGTTTATGGTGAGTCAGATCTAAAGCTTGTAAGGTTTATAGACTCCAGCTTTCAATCTGATCTTGATGACAGTAAAAATATGTTGGGATATATCTTTAATCTAAATGGTGGAGCCATCTACTGAAAAAAGTTTCAAGCAACATATAGTGGCTAACTCTGTTTGTGAAGTAGAGTACATGACAGCACTAGATGCAGCAAAAAAAGCTATGTGGCTAAGAAAGTTCATCATAAAGCTCAGAGTAGTACCCTCTATTGATGGTCCAGTCCTGCTCTACTGTGATAGCACTGACGCCATAGCTCAAGCAAAGGAACCGAAGGCATGCCAGCGAACAAAGCACATTCTACGCCGCTTCTACTTGGTCCGTGAGATCATGGTGACATCGACCTTCAGAAGATCGACGGAAAGGAGAACCTAGCCGACCTCTTCACTAAAGCCCTGGCAATCAAGAAGTTCGACAATCATAAGTTGAAGATGGGTATTAGATACTGTGCCAAGTGGCTTTAGGATAAGTGAGAGTTGTTAGAAATTATGTTCCAAAGTCAATCATCAGTCTGTTGATGGTTGAGATATTGTAATTGATTTATTAATTAATGAAAAATATTTTGACATCCTTTTTTATCATAAGTTTGCATCTTCTAATAAACTCTATTATTGTGATGAAGTTCTTAAGACTATTTAGTTTCGATAAAAAGATAATTTATTATTAGTCCTTAATTTATTCACGATCAAATGATAGGCTGTTAATTAGGACGATAGTGTCTATCGAGCATAGATCGCTATATACCATATAGGTTGGTTGTCCTTTTAACCAAGATGTGTGGAGATACTGTATGGCATACAGGTGAGATGTATGGGTACATCATCATTGAACGTGACTAACTTTAGAGCATTCTGCTATCGAGAATGTCTTTGATGGGCTATAGGTGTAAGTATCCCTTAGACCTAAGATCACCTCAATGACTTGCAAGCAACTCACTGTGCTTTGGTACCGAACTAACTAAATTTTTAATTCAATAATGGAAGACTTCTGGGCACAGTCAAGTACTTGCGAAGTTAGAGTGTGATCAAGATGGAATTAACCACTCCAAGAGTTGGAGAAGAATCTATCATTGTATTTTAATATAGCAAAATCTTGGCTAGGATAATCCATCAAATGAATTTGATATTTTAAAATACAATGTGGACAACCTGATTAGAGTTGACAGTTAAACTCTGATGTGTCCTACGAGCATTGTGGTCAAGGGGATGAATTATATGGAAACTATATCCGTATGGGTTCTAAGGATGGTGTTCTACACCTTCGATCTATCCGATCGTCGGATATCATTTTAAAAATTTATTTTTATGCTACCGACTTAGATTCGGACCTATGAGGTCACACACATTAGAGTTTATGATCTGATCGGATGGTTGATCAATGATTAAGAATCGTTCTAGGATTAAACAATCAATACGATTGATGTTTAATTTAGTACAAGTATTGCAGGAGCATCGATTAGCAATTAAATTGCTAATTAGCTTAATTTGATTAAGCCAGTAGACTAAAATTAAGTCTAATTAAATATAATTTAATTATATTTGGTTTGGACTTGATTGAATCAAGTCTAATTGGTTTATTGGATAAGCCAAGTGCAAGAAAGAACTAGTCTTAGTCTAACTAGGACTCGGATTAACCTAATTTTCTAATTTGATTAGAAAATAAATTAAAATTAAATCTAATTTAATTTAATTTAATTAAGTCTTTAAATGGGTTAGGATTTTATTTAATTAGATTATTTTAATTTTGATTTTATTTGGTTAAAAGATCTTATTTGACCAAGTCAAAATAGGAGTCCTAGTGTGACTAGGACTCCCTATCTCCTTGCGCCACCTTGGTTCCAATGCCCTCCATACCTATTTTTTAGATATTTTTTATTAAAAATCTCTTTCTTTCTGATTTTCATGCTCTCTCTCTCTCTCGAAGTCATATTTGGAAGTTAGGTGGAAGACCAAGTCAAAGGAGGAATTGGTTTTGCTTAGGATTCTATGAGATAGAATCCTTGTTGACCAAAATATCTTCCCTTGAGTGCCACCCCCTCTTTTAATTAATTCTTCTTTTATTTTATAAAAATAATCTCCTCTTTTGTGCACCCTCTCTTGCTGGTCCATGCCAAAAATTATGGAGGAGGTGCCCAAGAGTTGGGTGCCCCAACAACATCCCATATTTGGATATTCCTAGTCTAGAAATTTGACCTAACTTGGATTCTTCTTTTTCTCTAGTTATTGGATGAATTTTATTCTAATT
>QRFJ01000426.1:707476-823689 GCA_006176705.1 Cocos nucifera
ATATCAGCAAAGTCTTATCTTCCTTCTCATATTTTGAACAGTCCAAATTTTAAAGAAGAGAGCATCGGATCGATCATCAAAAAAGGATCGGCACAGTACTAGTATGCTATGCTGATTTCCTGCATCGAACTTCAGATCAGAGATCGTAGACTCATGTAGACAACTTCTAGAGATCGGATGCATGTGTGGCTCGTGACTTCATCCTCAAGCATGGATCAGCGAGTTAGAATGTCTAAACTTGCTTAGATAATAGATCTGATCTATAAACTTCATACCTGTATTTGATGTAGCATAATGTTCTCCTCGTCCTCTTGCTCATCTCTAGCAGCTAGTGGATGAGAGCTAGATATCCCAGTATTCTTAAATAAAAAAAATTAAAATATTATTCATAAGTTTTGATACAGAGACGTATCTTTCGATACGAAGGCGTATCTTTCGATACCCTTCTTTGATTCTTGTATAAATTATTCCTACATGTTTCATTCGATGATACGAAACTATAGTACCTCCGGCCCATCAATTGGATGATTAGATCGAATTTTTAGCCCCTAAATTATCTTTTTCGACTTAAGCTTAGTCTAAATATGTGAAGCTTCTAAATAGAAAAATTTAAAATAAGTAAAAGAATTTACTAATAGAATTATCTGATGTGATGACTGGAATAATGAGCCTAGCTGGTCATATAGCTGCGGGTCCTGATATATGACATATAATATTATTTTAGAAACTTATACATTGATCAATTTTTTCATAACTTTTTTCTTCGCTTGTACTAAAAATCAGAAAGTAAATATTATATTTCCATGTTATAAACTTACATACATATCATAATTAAATAAAATAATTATTATAGTAAAAAAAATCTTGAAAAAATTTCAAGATCTACCTGTAAAACTCTCTAGATCTAGATCTGGTTCCTTCAAATGATATCAGAGCCCAAGTTCTTATTACATGATTTTGTACATGTCTAGATTATTTCTTAGATTAGATCTAATTTATAATCTAATTATTAAATTTAAAATTTAAAAAATATATATTTTAGATTGCACGGACTGCCATAAGGTTGTCCTACTGTAAGATTTATCTCTTACAGTGAATAGATTGTCCTAGTACGTGCTGATCTCAAATATTGATCATAAAATTTTAGATTAGATCTAAAAATTTTATGATCTGATTAAAAATATTTTAATCTAATTTCAATCATCATAAATATGTTAGATTTGATCTAGGAAGATTTATGATTGATTATTATTGAAACTATTTTAATTATATGAACCTGTTTAGATTAGATCTAAAGTAGTTTTATGTTTATTTTACTTGCATGTTGATTATGAATCAAACATGCAACTTGGTTGATAGAATGAAAATCATTTTCGAAGAGCTGAACCCCAACCCTCAGCCCAAAACTTAATTTAAGAATTAAGAAGTTAATTAATTAGGATCTAGAATTGTGAATTAAAAATCCTAAGACACAAATCATAACATATCGAATTAAATGAGCTAGTGAAAATTAGGTCCATTAATTAGGTTAGACCTAAGATTAGATTAAAGAATGGACTTAATTAGAGAATTGACTAAATCTAATTAATTATTATCTTAAATTAGATCAAGAATTTTCTAGATTAATTACAATAGTTATAGTTGGTCAAGTCCATGTGATTAACAAGACCCAAGATGGACTTGATTCTTGGCTACGCGGTCTAGTATGAACTGTTAGGTTGATCTAATTGAAACTAATTAAATCAGTTGGTGTCTAAGATAAATCAGATCAGTAGTTTTTAATTGACAGCCCACTTACTTGACCATTTCTGATGGTATCTAAGGCAAGCCTGGTAGACTCTTCTACTGATCGAGCTTACCTAGCCTCTTGGTGAGATTATATTTTGATTGAATTATTTGACTATTCGAGCTAATCCATGTCAGCTAGGTAAATTAGTTTGATTGATTTAGATGCTCCTAGACCAGCCTATTAATGGTCTCCCTTAAGCTGACTTGGTGAAGTTAGTGGAAGGATCATGACAAGCTGGTTAATCTGACTTACTCACTTCTATAAATAAATCTTCTAAAATTATTAGGTCTCTAAAATAAAATAGTTATATGATAACTGGATCATAGCCTTCCATTAAAGTGGATGATAATGGGTCAATCAGTTAGATAATCATTGGAGGCCCAAAGGCCTGGTGCTTATCGGTTGATGGAATTATCATTCATTATATAATCTCTTGGATACATCTTTCTAAATGGTGGTCAGATGGGCCAACCAAAATTAGGCCCGATCATTCATTGGTTGGATGGGCCAAGTATGGTCATGTTAATGATTGGACCTAACTGGACCCTTTTCTGAGAAGGCTAAAGCTAACTGATCAGGGTCTGGGATAAAATTTAATTACTAAAAATTATTTAGAAAAATAATTGATTATGAATATATCCTTAGATTTACATAGATGGATCAATCAAAGTTAGACTTGTATACAGTCTATGTGGATTCTAATACCCACTAAGAAATTAGGATAATTTCTCGAATTGGAGGTAGAGGCTATCAATTCAAATAAAATAGTGAAAAAAATATTTTGATTAAACTCTAAATCTTTAGGTTTAATGAATCACTTACTAATTAGGTTTTGATTTTTTTTTGTACAGACATGGCCACTTTTCTATCGCTCCGATCATTATTGGATAATGATAAGTTGGTGGGATCCAACTTCGATAGCTGATACCAAAAGTTGAAGATTATACTAGAGCATGAATGGATCCTAAATGTACTGACGAATCCTGCACCTGAGGAGCCAGCTACCAATGCACGTGAAACAGTTAGAGATACTTATCAGAAGTGGCTCAGTGATCAAACCATGGTGCGCTGTATTATACTGGTTGCGATGAGCAACGAGTTCAGTCGTAAGTTTGAGACAGCTCAGCCAAATGAAATGCTCCAAGTATTAGAGGATTCTTTTGGCACATTCGATGATGTTGAAAGGCACAAGACTAGTTGTGCCATCTTCAACTCCAGAATACAGGATGGTGCCTCTATCACTGATCATGTATTGTACATGATCGAGTTGATAGAGCGCTTGAGCACACTTGACTTTTTCTTACACAAATAACTTAGAAAAGATGCAATACTAAACTCGCTGCCCAAGTTTTATCTCTCATTCCTTACACATTATAGAATGTCAAAGCCTGAAGTAGACTACCACAAATTGTTAGGGTTACTTCAGAACTTTGAGAAGAATCACCAACTCCATAAGGAGTCGATGAACTTAGTAGGAGGTTCATCTTCTTGTTCTCGATCCTTTGGAAAAGAGAAGAAGAACAAGAAGAAGAAAGCCAAGAAGGTGCATGTTCATGCTAGGACAGCTGTGCAGGCTCAGACCCCAAAGATCAAGCTCAATAAAAGTTAAGCCGAATGCTTCTTTTGCAAGAAGCGGGGTCACTAGAAGAGGAACTGTCCTCAGTATATTGCCTTCCTAAATTCGAATAGATAGAAAAAGAAGCAAGCTATTGCTGGATAAGGTATTTATATAATAACTTCTTATAATTTTTCTATTTATGATATTACTGACTGGGTACTGGATACCGATAGTCCTTACCATATTTGCAATTCATTGCAGAGATTGTAGGTCAGTAAAAAGTTTGAGCAAGATGAGAGATTTCTGAACGTTGGAGATAGAAAATCAGTTTCAGTTCTAGCTTTAGAAATTTTAAAACTTGTATTTGAATCTCATACCGTTATTTTTAGTGATTGTCATTTCTATCCTAGTTTCTTTTTAAATATCATTTCTATAGGCCTTTTGGCCATAAATAATTATAAAATTTTAATAAAAAAATGAGTTTGTAATGTTATTATGAATGGTGTTACTACTTTCTATGGATAATTGAATAATGGTGTATATATATTATCACAATCTGTTAATATAGTCTATTCTACTGGCAAATATCCTAGATTAGATAGTGTATCAAATATCTACTTATGACACTATAGGCTAGATCATATAAATAAGAATAAGATAAATAGGTTGACTCAGAAGGAAATCCTCGAAGTTAATGATTGTGAATCACTTCCAACATATGAATTCTGTCTTCTTAGTAAAATGACCAAGTCACCTTTTTACTAAAAAAGATGAGAGAGCCAATGAGCTCTTAGATCTAGTATATACTGATGTATGTGGACCAATGAGCACAAGTGCCAGAGGTGGATATGTCTACTTCATCACTTTTACAGATGATCTATTCAGATATGGATATGTTTATCTGATGAAACATAAGTCGAATTCTTTTAAAATGTTTAAACGATTTCGAAGTGAAGTAGAAAAATAAATTGGAAAGAGTATTAAAACTCTTCGATCTAACTGAGAAGGAGAATATCTTTTTGGTGAGTTTCTCACATATCTAGGAGAGAATGAAATTCTCTCTCAATGAACTCCTTCTGGAATACCACAGCATAATGGTGTGTTTGAAAGGATGAATCGAACTCTGTTAGACATGATTCGATCCATGATGGAATTTGCCAGCTTGCTGATATCTTTTTGGAGATATGCACTCGAATCAGCTTGCTATCTATTAAATAGGATTTCAAGTAAGTCTATAGTTAAAATTTCATATGAGATATGGACAGGACGTAAGCCAACACTTTTACACCTTAGAATTTGGGGGTGCCTGATTTATGTCAAATGATTAGTTACAGACAAACTTGGACCTAGGTCTGATAAGTGTACATTCATAGGATACCCGAAAGAGACCAAAAGATACTATTTCTATCATGCTGATGAACAAAAGATGTTCGTCAGCCTTAGGATAATTTTTTTGGAAAAGAAGTTTCTTGATGAAGAAACTGTTATCTCTAAGGTTGAACTTGATGAAGTTCAACAGGTAGAAAGTCTGACACAGAATGTTGAACTTAAGTTAGATTTGATTAGATCAGATTCGAAGTCTAGTGAACCCGCACCATTAAGACGATCCGACAGAGTACCCTACCATTCGGACAGATACTATGGATTCTTGGTTCAGGATGGTGATCCCATCGAACTCGATGAGAACGATGAGGATCCGATCACTTATATGGATGCGATGCAGAGATCCAACTCTGAGAAATGGCTAGAAGCTATGAGATTCGAAATGAATTCTATGAAGGTCAATAATATATGAACATTAGTTGACCCGCCTGAAAGGGTTAAATCCATTGGATATAAATAGATCTTTAAAAGAAAGAGGGGCACAAACGGAAAGATGGAGACCTATAAAGTCCATTTGATTGCCAAGGGATATCGTCAACGTTATGGTATTGACTATGACGAGATATTCTCTCCTATGGCAATGCTCAAGTCCATTCGGATCATGCTTGCCATTGCTGCCCATCTGAACTATGAGATCTGGCAGATGGATGTGAAGATAGCTTTCCTAAATGGAGAGCCGATCGAAGAGGTGTATATGATACAACCTAAAGGATTCACATCCATAGATGAGTTCAAGGTGTGCAAGCTTCAGAGATCCATTTATGGATTGAAGTAGACATCTCAGAGTTGGAACATGTATTTTGATAAAGTGATCAAAATGTATGATTTCGTTAAGAACGGAGAAGAATTCTGTATTTACAAATGGGCAAATGGTTTAGTAGTGGTATTCCTTATTTTATATGTGGACGATATTCTCTTAATCGAAAATAACATTCCTGCACTACAAGGAATAAAAGTTTGATTGTCATCATAGTTCTCCATGAAGAACTTGGGTGAAGCATCCTACATCCTAGGAATGAAAATCTATAAGGATAGATCTAAAAGGATGCTTGGTATATCCTAATCCATGTACATAGAAACTATGCTGAAGAGGTTCAGCATGGAGAATTCCAAAAAGAGCTATCTTTCGAAAGGCCAAGAAATTTCTCTCTTTAAGAAAGATTGTTCGACAACTCCTGAAGAAAGAGAGCATATGAGTAGAATTTCATATACTTTAACAGTGGGATCTATTATGTATGCAATGATATGTACGAGATCAGACGTGGCATACTCACTAGAAGTGGTGAGTAGATACCAGTTTGATCCTGGAGAATATCACTGGAAGGTGGTTAAAATCATCCTTAAGTATTTGAAAAATACTAAGGACCAATAGTTTGTTTATGGTGAGTCAGATCTAAAGCTTGTAAGGTTTATAGACTCCAGCTTTCAATCTGATCTTGATGACAGTAAAAATATGTTGGGATATATCTTTAATCTAAATGGTGGAGCCATCTACTGAAAAAAGTTTCAAGCAACATATAGTGGCTAACTCTGTTTGTGAAGTAGAGTACATGACAGCACTAGATGCAGCAAAAAAAGCTATGTGGCTAAGAAAGTTCATCATAAAGCTCAGAGTAGTACCCTCTATTGATGGTCCAGTCCTGCTCTACTGTGATAGCACTGACGCCATAGCTCAAGCAAAGGAACCGAAGGCATGCCAGCGAACAAAGCACATTCTACGCCGCTTCTACTTGGTCCGTGAGATCATGGTGACATCGACCTTCAGAAGATCGACGGAAAGGAGAACCTAGCCGACCTCTTCACTAAAGCCCTGGCAATCAAGAAGTTCGACAATCATAAGTTGAAGATGGGTATTAGATACTGTGCCAAGTGGCTTTAGGATAAGTGAGAGTTGTTAGAAATTATGTTCCAAAGTCAATCATCAGTCTGTTGATGGTTGAGATATTGTAATTGATTTATTAATTAATGAAAAATATTTTGACATCCTTTTTTATCATAAGTTTGCATCTTCTAATAAACTCTATTATTGTGATGAAGTTCTTAAGACTATTTAGTTTCGATAAAAAGATAATTTATTATTAGTCCTTAATTTATTCACGATCAAATGATAGGCTGTTAATTAGGACGATAGTGTCTATCGAGCATAGATCGCTATATACCATATAGGTTGGTTGTCCTTTTAACCAAGATGTGTGGAGATACTGTATGGCATACAGGTGAGATGTATGGGTACATCATCATTGAACGTGACTAACTTTAGAGCATTCTGCTATCGAGAATGTCTTTGATGGGCTATAGGTATAAGTATCCCTTAGACCTAAGATCACCTCAATGACTTGCAAGCAACTCACTGTGCTTTGGTACCGAACTAACTAAATTTTTAATTCAATAATGGAAGGCTTCTGGGCACAGTCAAGTACTTGCGAAAGTTAGGAGTGTGATCAAGATGGAATTGACCACTCCAAGAGTTGGAGAAGAATGTATCACTTGTATTTCAATATAGCAAAATCCTTGGCTAGGATAATCCATCAGATGAATTTGATATTTTAAAATACAATGTGGACAACCTGATCAGAGTTGACAGTTGAAACTCTGAAATGTGTCCTACGAGCATTGTGGTCAAGGGGATGAATTATATGGAAAACTATATCCGCATGGGTTCTAAGGATGGTGTTCTACACCTTCGATCTATCCGATCCGTCGGATATTGCATGGTCACTTTGATTGGTATAAAAATTTATTTTTATGCTACCGACTTAGATTCGGACCTATGAAGGTCACACACATTAGAGTTTATGATCTGATCGGAATGGTTGATCAATGATTAAGAATCGTTCTAGGATTAAACAATCAATACGATTGATGTTTAACCTTTAGTACAAGTATTGCAGGAGCATCGATTAGCAATTAAATTGCTTAATTAGCTTAATTTGATTAAGCCAGTAGACTAAAGATTAAGTCTTAATTAAATATAATTTAATTATAATTTGGTTTGGACTTGATTGAATCAAGTCTAATTGGTTTATTGGATAAGCCAAGTGCAAGAAAGAACTAGTCTTAGTCTAACTAGGACTCGGATTAACCTAATTTTCTAATTTGATTAGAAAATAAATTAAAATTAAATCTAATTTAATTTAATTTAATTAAGTCTTTAAATGGGTTAGGATTTTATTTAATTAGATTATTTTTAATTTTTGATTTTATTTGGTTAAAAGATCTTATTTGACCAAGTCAAAATAGGAGTCCTAGTGTGACTAGGACTCCCTATCTCCTTGCGCCACCTTGGTTCCCAATGCCCTCCATACCTATTTTTTAGATATTTTTTATTAAAAATCTCTTTCTTTCTTTCTGATTTTCATGCTCTCTCTCTCTCTCGAAGTCATATTTGGAAGTTAGGTGGAAGACCAAGTCAAAGGAGGAATTGGTTTTGCTTAGGATTCTATGAGATAGAATCCTTGTTGACCAAAACATCTTCCCTTGAGTGCCACCCCCTCTTTTAATTAATTCTTCTCTTTATTCTATGAAAATAATCTCCTCTTTTTGTGCACCCTCTCCTTGCTGGTCCATGCCAAAAATTATGGAGGAGGTGCCCAAGAGTTGGGTGCCCCAACAACATTTCCCATGTTTGGATATTCCTAGTCTTAGAAATTTGACCTAACTTAGGATTCTTCTTTTTCTCTAGTTTATTGGATGAATTTTATTCTAATTTTTTTTATATGAAATATAAAGCTTTGGGAGAGATTTGGGGTGTGCAAAAATCATAGAAAAGAGGATCCTTTGGGCATGGGGGTTCCATAAGCACCAAATTAGGTGTCTAGGTGAGAGAAAAGAGAAGAAGAAGAGGATCTTCTTCTAGGGCTATTTTATTTTCAATCTCTCCTCCTTTTTTTTGAGTTTTTTTGAGAGAGTCTCAGATCAGCAAACTCTCATCTTCCTTCTCATATTTTGGAACGAGTCTAAAAATTTTGAAAGAAGGGAGCATCGGATCGATCGTCGAAGAAAGGATCAGGCACAGTATACTAGCATGCTATATGCTGATTTTCCTGCATCGGACTTTAGATCAGAGATCGTAGGCTCGTGTGGATGACTCCTAGAGATCGAACGCATGTGTAGCTTGTGACTTCATCCTTAAGCCCAGATCAGTAAGTTAGAACATCTAAACTTGCTCCGATAATAGATCTGATCTATAAACTTCATACCTGTACATTTGATGTAGTGTAGATCTAGGTTGAATTTGATCAATCTTTTTCTTTCTTATTTGAATTTTAATTTTTGAATTTAATATCATACCTTAATCATATAATAGATCTGAGATCTAGGTATTTATATGAATTATTTAAATAAATTTTAGATTTATTTAAGTCTTCCGCTATAAGATCTTGAAAAAATTTCAAGATCTACCTATGAAAACCCTAGATCTGGTTTCTTCAGACAGGGGCGAGGGTAGGGGGCGATGGTAACGAGCACGGACCTATGGGGTGGGGTGGAGGGGCACTACGAGGGTTGGGGGTGCAAGCGGAGTGGGCATGTGTGGGATGGAGGAAGAATTTTTTTTTATGGCAGATGGAGCTAGGGGCGGGGGTGGGGGGGTGGTGGTGGGGGTGGTGGTGACGGGCACAGACCCATGGGATGGGATAGGGGGAGCGAACGGAGCAGGTGCATGGGGGTAGCGGGAGTATTTTTTTTTTAATTTGGCAGATGAAGAGGATAGGATGGGAGGGGTGTGGGGTAGTGGTGATGGGCATGGACTCGTAGGGTGGGATGGAGGGGCACTGCAGGGGGTTGGTGGTGCTGGAGTCAGAGAGGAGAGGAGAGAGAGTTTGGTGATCGTGTGGATGATGGATGCAGTATGGATGGCCGTGGAGTAGCACCATAGTGGGGGCGATATGGATAGCCATGAACTGGGCCTCACACGGCAGCGATGGAGGGTGGGGGGGCGCGAGGGGTTGGGGGAAAAGCGGTGGGATGAAGGGAAGGAAAGGAAGGGGGAAAAAAAAGAAAAAAAATATTTAGAAAAAAAGAAGAAAAAAGAAAAAAAAGTTATTTTATTATTAACAATAATATAAAAATATTATTTTTAAATAATAATAAAATAATATTTTAAAAAATTAAAAAAATAATATTTTAGAAATAAAAGAGGAGAGGGATAAGAGATGAAAATAATAACTTTTAAAAATATATTACTTTAAAAATAAAATATTATAAAAATAATAATAATATTTTTTAAAAATACTAATTTATTATTATTTTAAAAAGATAACATATTATTTTTTAATTTTATAAATAATAATATATTAATTTTTAAAAAAATAATATTTTTATTATTTTTAAAAATAATATATTTTGAGATCTGAATTGAACTATCGGATCAGATCAGATCAAATCTAATAAATTATCCATAAATAGAGCATAGTATTTCATTGATTTGAAAGCCAAATCTCAATATTTAATAGTGTCTCCCAAAGTTTACAAGATATAAATGATGAAGTATGTCGCTTTCCATTCTCTCTATCTCTTTCTTCGAATTTCTATCTTCCTCAGTTAGAGAGATGGTGGTAGGGGCATCGTGGGCAAGCAAGGGGATGGGTGGCAAAATTGAGCCCTTCGATCCTCCAAAAGAAAGATGAATTTGATAGTATCTTTTCTAAATATTTTTTAACTTTTTTTATTATTATTTTTTCTATGTTCAGTTAGTTATTTGGATGATACAAAAAATTAAGAATGGTGGTATTCTGAGTATTTGGCAGGCAAGAAATTGAGGAAAGATGAGTATTGATCGAAAATTGAGGAAAAAATGATAATTATGCAAAAAAAAGAGAAAAAAAGAAAGAAAAAATAAAAAAAGAAGAGGGAGTTTCTCTCTCATCTTTTAGTGTGGCATCAGGGGCGGTGGTACCGATAGGGACATCTGGGGTGTGCGATCAAAATCGATATTTATCAAGAGAGAAGAAGAGCGGTGGTGGGATAGCAGGGGTGGGGTGGCACTAGCTAGCATAAAGAAGGTATGAGAAGTAAGGGGATAGGGGTGCGATCAGAATTGGCATTTATCAAGAGAGAAGAAAAGCTGTGGTGGGGCGACACCTACGGTACGGAGAAGATATGAGAATAGAAAGAAAGAAAAAATAATAATAATAAAATATTATTTTATAAAAAAAAGAAAAAAAAGAGAAAAAAAAAGAAAAGGAAGAAAAAAAAAGAAGAGAGAGTTTCTCTCTCTTTCTTCAGTGGTGGCACCGAGGACGGTGGTACGGATAAGGGTACCGAGGGGTACGATCAGGATCGATATTTGCTGAGAGAGAAAAGGAGCGGTGGTGAGATGGCTGAACCATGGGTGGCACTGACAGGCGTAGAGAAGATATGAGAAAAAGAGAGAGGGTAGGGGTGTGATCGAGATTGGCATTTACTAAGAGAGAAGAAGAGCCATGGTATGAGAACATGAAGAAAGAAGAAAAAAATAGTAAATATTATTTTATAAAATAATAAAAAATATATAATATAATAAAATAAATAAATAAATAAATAAATAAAAATTTTAAAATATTTATTATGAATATTTATTAGTAAAAAAATTTAATAATTATAAACCATAATTATCCATCCCGTGCAACGTATGGGTCTTTGACTAGTTAGAATAGTATTTGTATGATGTCAGCCTGAGTCCAATGAACATTCTCGGTAGGAATTTTTTCTTCATCAATTTATCGAATATCGTACTTAGTATTTTATTTTTGCTAGGGCTAATTATATTCTTATTTGGTTTATAGACATGTAGTTATCAACTGAAGACATCTAATGGGCTATTTGAAAGAAACTCATTCGTCGAAATGTTTGGGGTTCATCTTCTTAGGAGCCTCCAAGAAAGAAGAGGGCTCTCTCTCCCTCGCGAAGCGTCGAGAGGCTCCTCCATCGAGATCGACTCCACCGTCGCCGACATCTTTGCCATCTCTGGCTCCCGTGGTTAGGGAGCCCCAAAGAAGTCCGTCAGATGATGATGATCTCATCATCGTTGAGGATGTCCCGAGTAGGGCTGTCCCCATCTCTGTTCGTGCTCCATCACTTCATCAGTAGTCATCCATCGAAATTGGATCATCGAGGGTTCCTTCATCTGTGACCAACAAAGGAAAAGCTCCATAGGTGTTGGTGCATAAAGATTGGACCCCTTTCGAGCAAGAGGGGTTCATCGTGCTAGGGATGTGTATACCTAGCAATACTGAAGCGTTGAAGGATCACCAGCTCACTCGGGATCTGGTGAAGATGATCATGCTCCCTGCTAATGGGGAATGTAGCAGGTTGCATCCCCTAGAGCAAATTATTGGGAAATGCTACTATTTTCTTCTCTCAGTAAGTTTTCCTTTGCTTATGCTTTCTGAATATCTCCTCCCGACTTTCTTACTTAATAGAATTTCATTTTGTTTTGCAGCTGATCCATAATGCCTCAATTTTTTATGAGGGGCTGTCCAATTTTGTGTAGCTTAGTCGTAGTTTGTAGAATGCAGCCCAGACTGCCAATGCTCGGGTGGAGGTTGTCGAGGAGCTTCTTTAGGCCGCCGAAGAATGAGAGAGGAAATATCAAGAAGAGATTTCTTGGCTGAAGACCTAGAAAATTAAGTTAGATAAGGAGAAAGTTAAGTCAGTTAAGAAGATCGGCTGCTTGAAGGGACTAATTACCGATTTGAGGACCAATGTAGACCTAGCTAAAGTAGCTGTGACGAAGGCTAGAGATAAGCAGAAATAGGCCGAGCGAGTTGCTCAAGAAGTTGAAGAGAAGGTTATCGCGGCTAAGGAGAAAGCAGCAGTGGCAGAGACTCAGGCCCAAGAGGCTGCTTCTCGGGCACTAGCCGAGTACAAGGCTTATCAAGCGTATATCGACAATCTTGCAAACAGGTCATCCACTGCGTATCGAGTTAGCTTTAGAGACTGCAAGAATGCCATTGCATGGATGCATCCCGAGATAGACTTGAGCGGGGTGCAACAATCTAAAGAAGAAGAAGAACACACCGCGGTCGATAATGTTGAAGATGAAGATATCCCGACTCCCAAGGAGGATTCTTAGGCCTCTCTACCATTTGTTGATCTCGATGTCGATAGCGTGCTTAGTGATGTTCCAGGCACAATTAGTATAGTTGCAGCAAATGATTCAATTTTCAACCTATTTGTTGATTTCCATGCTGATCATGTAATGAACTCTTGTAATCGGTCATATGTCTCTATTGTTAATTGATGTAATTTTTTATGCTCAATGAAGTAATAAATTTATTGCATTATTCATAAATTATTTATTATTATAATCTCTATGGCTAAATAAATTAATATACTTGACATTTGTCAATCATCATCTATTGAAGTATATTCATAACTTAATATTATATTTTAAATTATTAAATTTAATATTATATATATATATTCAATTAGGCTAACAAGCCTTCGAGTTGACTTAGCTTTTGCACTCTTAACCTATATATATATATTCAACCTATTTGTTGGTCTTTTGAAATGATTGAGCTTAGCTGAATCATGAGTCAACTCAAAATTTTTAGCCTCGGATACCTCCATGTTATATCATTTTTTTGTTTAATTATTTTCTACATCTACGTATCATGTTTTTCTATTTGTCAATATCCTATTTTGAAAAATTAGTTTCTTTTCTTTTCTTTCTTTTTTATAAAGAGGCTATGATGATTTCAAGTAGAAAATAGTTAATTCTTAGTATGATTTTAGTGATATGAGCTCTCTTGTTTTTTTTATAAATATTTTAATAATTTTGAATGGCAAGACGATCTTAGATAACCTACGGCTGTTTAATGGGTAGCCATTTGTAGTCGATTTGATTTAGTTATAGTGGATACCAAAAGTAACATTGCAATGCATGATTAAATAGTGAATCTAAGCCTTATTTTTATTTTTATTTTATTTATTTATCTAATTTTTTGATATTTAAAGAGAACCCTTGTCGGTGGGTTCTGGGTCGTGCCGGTGGTTGTGGGCTGCACTGGCAAGTTCTAGGCCATGTCGATAGGTTCTGGGCTATGCCATGGGTTCTGGACTGTGCCAACGATTGTGGGCTATATCGGTAGGTTCTAGACCATCAGATTCTAGACCATACTGCTAAGATTCTGAGCTATACCCATAGGTTCTGGATCGGGCTAGTTTATTTTGGACCATACCAGCAGATTCTGGGCCATGCCTCGAATCACAACCTCACATGTCCTGTGCACTTAAGCCGATAGAAGATGTTGGATGGCATTAATTATGTATTAATTTGAATAAAATTTGCATTGCATGGCGATAGACTCATCAGTTGATTGATGTACATATTCTAATATATCTAGTACATTTATTTATTTTTATACGGATGGAAGAATTATGTACATTAGTTAATTACTTGTCTACTATGGATAGTTTGAAAAATACAAGTAATTCTATAGCTCATTACAGTAATCAATTGATTGTCCACTATATACATTGGTCAATTGATTATCAACTATGTTCATTAACGTTGCATGTCATGATGGCACCATAACGCCATCTAGCTTTCAGCCACTCCCCTTAGTGGGCTATGCAGAGCTCCGCATCTGAGCCACTGTCAATGCATATTCTATCCACCTCCGTATCGGCTTTGGCTTTGCAGGCACATACTCCTTCCATCGGCACGTCTGAGCCTCCATCGGCAGCCATGTTGCTAGTCTATGCATCTCCAGCACATACTCCATCTACCGTTCTAGCTCCACTGGCATCCATATCGCATGATCCCAGTAAGAGTAGGTTTTTATTATGTTAATTAATTAATTATTTATTTTTATATAGTTATTGTATACTTATATTTTTGTAATGTATTTTCATTGTAGGTGCATCATCCAATAGAATATTTCATGGTTCCATATGCATGCCGCATGTATAGAACTACTAGCATCAGATCATGGTGGAGTACGATCAAGAGAGGATGCCAGTAAAGAAAACTGCATAGAAGATGCATTTCTTTTTTGAAGTACTTTTGAGGTGATCCAACATCATTTCCCTACTATTCGCAAACTTGTGATTAATGGACGTTGGTGTCAAGAATCGAACGTAGAAGAAGATTTGGATAAGTGTATCTTAATTATATATATGCATATGATATATTTACACTATGTTTGATTAGAATAATTTTATAACTGATTTTTGATAACTTTGTACAGAGAAGGTACGATTTTTCAGATCATGAGAGGTCTCGAAATATCCGACTAAAAAAGATTAGAGAGTTGTATTGGAACTATAAAATCAAGCTCCATAAAAAATGGATAGAGCACCATAGGGACACTGAGGAGGAGCTTATTCCTTAGATCCAGGACTGTCCCTCGAGTCAGTAAAAGAGGATGGTCAGACATTGAAGGAGCCAGAAGTTTTAGATTTAATTTATAACTTATAAATTTTTTATTAAACTAATAATTATATTTGATTTTAACTTATATAATTTAAATACTTTTTAGGCTACATCTCATCAGAATCAGAAGAATCGGGCTGCTCAGGAGTACATGCACACTCTCAGCCATGAGTCTATAGCCAATCATATGCATAGAGAGGTAATAATGAATTTGATTCTTTAGTTTATAAGTTATTAAATTATTATTTTTTATATATTTTTAATAAGCTGATTGATTGTTATAGCTGACAAAAGAGGGGGTGATGCCCACCCATAGTGCCATCTTCTGATCGAGTTGTATGGACAAGAAGGGCGGGCCTGGACACCATTGGAGTTTTGTAATTAATAACTAAAATATGATTAGTATGATTAGTATTATAGCATTTTTTTTGAGATTTTATTTAAATTTATAATTATAAGAGCAGTTAGACATGTTTATAAGCAAGAGCTCGGATACCTCTAGCCCCCATGACCATCTGTCTCCAATCTTGAGATCTAAGTACTCTAGAAGGATTCATTGTAGGACCCGACATACACGATGAGCTACTAGTTTGAGACGAGTATCTCCTTACATGCTTCTGGGATCGTCAGTTGAAAGCAGCTTGATAAGGCTTTGGTGTAGGTAGCTCAGGCTCAGAAGCATACATCTCAGGCTGAGAAACGTGCATCTCAGCTATAAAGCATCATGTCCATGATGGTGGCATAGCTTTTCGCTCATCTTAGAGCTGATTTTTGGAGCATTCAGGATATATTGGCTACCATTTTAGCTCCAGCCCCTCTAGCTCCTGCTCCAGTCCCTCTAGCTCCTACTACAGCCCTCCTCAATCCTGCTTCAGCCTCTTCTGATGATGATGAGATGCTTAGAGAGGATGATTTTGATTTAGCAGATTTTTGATATATTTTATTTTTATTTAAAAAATATTATAATATAATTTGATCAGTAATATAATTTGAGTATTTGAGATATATTCCTATATTATTATTGAGTTTTATGTAAAATTTTTTGTTCTTTTAAGTTTTAATTTGAGTTATTATATATTAAACTGCATGCGTCTATCAAATAAAAAAAGGACAAAAGGTGGCAAATTTATCATATTTTTTGCTATTCAAAAGCCTATGGCAATAGTTGAAAATCATTGCCGGAGTCATGCCAATCGCTACCATAGATATATACCAACTATTGCCATAATATATGATAATAATTATAAAATTACTGTCGTAGATCTATAGTAGCGATTATAAAATCACTACCATAGTTATAATTATGGTAGTGGTTAAGTAACCGCTACTATAGATGGACTATAGCAATGGTTCGCTAACCCCTGTTATTGACTCTATAGCAGCAATTTTTCAACCACTATATATAGTCCATCTATGGCAGCGATTGAAGAATCACTGCTATAGATCAGGTTATAGTAGCGATTGAATAACCGCTGCTATACTTAGCATATAGCAGCGGTTATGATAACCACTACAGAAATCATTGTCATAGATCTACAGCAATGATGACAATGGCAGCGGTTAAGTAACCATTGTCGTAGGCTATGACATTAATTTTTTGAACTACGATAGTGATTTCGAACTGCTGTTATAGCCCTTTTTCTATAGTAGTGCATGTTAAATTATTGTCGCAAAGCTCCGATGAGATACTCGGCTAGAAACCGAGTATGTTGCTGAGATGCACTCGAGCGATGGTGCAGTTCTACGAAAAAGTATATATATATATGTATATACGTATGTATGTATATGTATGTATATATGTATGTATATATACATATACATATATACATACATATACATATACATACATACATGCATGCATGCATATTTATATATATATATGTATGTATGTATACACACACATATAGATACGTACACACACACACACACATATATATATTTTATAAAGACACCCTTCATATTTGGGGTTTTACATTCAGATACAAAAGCTTAAAAAGCATCAATTAGCTCTCAAAATTTTACATTCATTTTAATATAGTTGTCTATCTTCATTACAAAGTACTGTCACATAAGTATTATATGATAACTAATTTTTTGTAAAATTTCAAAACTCCCCTTCCCACTAACATAGTAAGGGACTCATATGTACATGCATGCATACATACATACATACATACATACATGCCCTTCAAATTTGGTGTTTTACATTTAGATCCCAAAAGCTTAAAAAGCATCAATTAGCTATCAAAATTTTACATTCATTGTAATATGGCTGTCTATCTCCATTATAAAATATTATCACATAAGGATCATCTGATAACTAATTTTTTGCAAAATCTTAGAACTCCCCTTCCCACTAACTTAGTAAGAGACTTTTGTTTTGGCAGAAATTGAAAGAAGGAGAAGAAAAATATCACTAAGATTTGTGCCAATGGATGAACAACTTTATCCTTTGACATCTATGTAGTGGATATTTGATAGAGATAAAATATTTTAATATTTATATAAATGGATGAATGATAAAACATGGAGTACTTCGAGATCGATATAGATAGATAAATGATAAAAGATGAGATACTTTAAGATCTATACAAATATATGAATGATAGTAGATGGATGCTTTGAGATTTATGCATATGAATGGATGATAGAGAATATAGTACTTTGAGATTTGTATAGGTGGATGGATAATAGAGGATAGAATGCTTTGAGATTATATAAATAAATGAATGACAGAGGATGACCACTTTGAGATTTGTGTAAGTTGATAATAAAGGATGGAGCTCTTTAAATTCCGTATAGGTGATAAATGATAGAGGATGGAATATTTTGAGATCTATATATATAAGTAGATGAATGATAGAGAATGAAGTATTTTAAGATCTATACATGATAGATAAATAATAGATGATGGAGCATTTTGAGATTTATGCAAATAATTAAATAAATGATCCAGGGTAAAGTGCTTTAAATTTTGTGCAAGAAGATGGATGACTACTGATAAAGTGCTTTAAGATCTTTATAAGCGGATGGATGATAGAAAAAGTAACTCTTTAATATTTTTGTTGATAAATGGATGATAGAGGATTAAGTGCTTTGAGATTTATATCGATGAAAAAATCACAAATAAAATGCTTTAAGATTTGTATAATGCTATAATAAATCTATTTTTTACGATGCAATGTATTCATCGCAAATAATAAATTTTCATTGCTAATAATTATTAGCGATGAAAATTTCATCGCTAATTCTTCATCGTAAAAAATTGGATTGTAAATAATAATTAGCAATGAAAAGATCATTTTTGTTGCTAATAAAAAATTTTACAATCAAAACTTTTTGTCAAAATTTTTTTATTGATTAAATTATTTGGGATGAAAATTTTTACGATGAAAACCAAATATTTTAGTTGTAAATATTTTTTTTGGATGAAAAAATTCATCAAAATTAAAAAATTTATTTATGATAAAAAATTTCCATCATAAATACAAAATTATTTATGATGAATTTTTTTCATTATAAATAAGTTATTTATTTTTGATGAAATATTTTCATCATAAATAATTATCTTATTTTCAATGAAAATTTTTCATCATAAATAAATCTTAATTGCAATGGAAAATTTTCATCATAAATAATTTTTATTTATGATGGATAATTTTTATCATAAATAATTACATCATAAATTTTTTTTTAAAAATATAAATAAATATATTTTATATTTTTAATATATTTATAATTTATAATATTAAAAAAAATATAAATAAATTTGATCATTTCATTCATAATAAATTCTATTATTTTATTATATAAAAAGTATTTCATCATAGAAAGTATTTTTTGGTACATAAATATAAAAGATCCAAAATAAAAGTAAAAATTGAAGAAAATAAGGCGTCAGCCATCAAGCATCGATAATATCTGGAGATGAAGAATGGATCGAAGGAGGGGAGCGCTCAATGAAGCTCAAATTGGCCTACTGCTATCTCATCAGTTGCATCATCTACGCCATCCACTCATTACAAGAAATAGAAATTTTGTCGATGTAAAATTTACCTATGCAAAATTTTGCATAGGTAAAGAGGACAACTAGCTGCGTAAAAAAATAAACATCGATAAAATTAGAATAATTAGCTATGCTATAGATTAAATATCATCAAATATAATTAGCCACGTAAATGTAGCATCAACATTTAAACCAAAGCATCAATTATGGATGATCTTAATTTTTTAATATTTGATAAATATTTACCGATGCTAAATTTGCATAGGTAATAAGAATAACTACCAACGCTTAAAAGTTGAGTAGATAATTGACCTTATTGCCTACATTTATTTAACATCAGCAAAGATTTTTTTTTTATTAATTTTTTATTTTTATAAATAATTTACCAATGCTAAACTAATGTAGGTAATAAAATCAATTGCCTATAGTTACATCTTACGTAGGTAATTAGCCTTATTTTCTATGTTAAATTGACATCGATAAATATTTTTTAATTAATTTTTTATTTTTATAAATAATTTATTGATAATAAATTAGTGTTGGTGTAGAATCTGATCGACGCCAAAATGAACTGGAGTGGAGAAGGATGAGATCACCATCGGGGATCTACAAAATAAAGTTTCATTTGGAGTCGGTGGTGGTAGCTCCAGTAGGACCCTCCGACGATCAAGTCAGCTCTTCTGGCCAATAGAAATGAAGTGCTTAGGCGAAAGCTCGACAGAATTTTGAGAAGGAGAAGAGAGCTCAGAACCTAGAGAAAACATATCTGGAGGATCTCTTTTTATAGACGGAGCTTGTAGTAGATTGATGGTGACAGCTGTAGCTGCCTGATAGCGGGCCACTTGAGGTCTGACGGAGTCAGTCATGGAGGGAGGCACCGCCTGTAGTAGATTGATGGTGACAGCTATCACCGTTCAATAGCGGATCACTGTCATCTACAGCGGACTGATAGTAATAGCCTCAGTCGTTCAATACTGAGCCACTTAGGATCGCATGGAGGGTTGAAGAGTTTTGACGTATATCCATTTCGAAGGAGTTTGGACTCCTAAAGGGAATACAACTAGAGAGGATCCAGGAGGAACACTAGCTGAAGGCATCCGAAAGGAGTTTGACTCCCGTAGGCATCCGATTGAAGGAGGGATCCAAAAAAAGTTTAGCTCCTATAGGCGTCCAACTGAAGGAGAAGCTCAGAAGAAGTTTGACTCCTATAGGAATTCGACTAAAGGAGGAATCCAGGAGTTCGGCTCCTATAGAAGTTCGATCGAAGAAGATGTATGGGAGGAGTTCGACTCCTAGAGAAGTTCGATCGAAGGAGAAGTCTGGGAGGAGTCCGGCTCTTGGAGAGTTCGGTAGAAATTCAACCATTGAGGGGGTTCGACTAGGACTCGATCACTGAGAAGTTCGATTGACTGAAAGGGGTTTGACTAGGGCTCGACCACTAGAAAGTTCAGTCGATTGAAGGAGTTCGGTTGGGGCTCGATCGCTGAGAAGTTCAGTCGGTGAAGGAGTTTGGCTAAGTTTTTGCCATTGAAGCTCTTTTATGATTATCGATTGCATTAGGCTAAGAATCAGACTGGACTTCGATGGAAGCAGAGTTTATCCCCAACAATAGTTTCTCCTAATTTTAAGTTCGAAATTCGATGGAAGGGAGTACAAACAGATGACTGTCGAAATTCTCTTCAGGGCTCTGCACTAATTCAGATTGAAGCTAGGGAGAGATCTTATCTCCAGCTAAGGTTGACGTTGAGGTTGAAGCTCGGAAGGATCTTGTCTCCAGCGGAGGTTAAAGAAGATCTTATCTTCTATTCATGTAGATGCTTGGGGGAGATCTTATCTCCAACCAAAGTTGAAGTTAAAGTTGAGGCTCGAAAGAGATCCCATCTCTAGCTGAGGTTGAACGAGATCTCGTCTCCTATTGACGTAGATGTTGAAACTTGAAGGAGATCCTCTCTCCAGCCAAGGTTGAAGTTGAAGTTGAGGCTTGGGGGAGATCCCATCTCCAGTCGAGGTTAGAGTTTGAGCTCGGAGGAGATCTTATCTCCAACCGAGGTTGAAGGAGATCTCATCTTCTATTGATGCAGATGTTGAAGCTCGGGGGAGATCTTATCTCCAATCGAGGTTGAAGGAGATCTTATCTCTTATTGTCATAGAAGCTCGAATGCTCGGAAGAGATCTTATCTCTAGCTGAGGTTGAAGTTTGAGCTCGGAAGAGATCTTATCTTCAGTCAAGATTGAAGAAGATCTTATCTCTTGTTGTCGTAGAAGCTCAGATGCTCGGAAGAGATCTTATCTCTAGCCAAGGTTGAGAAAGATCTTATTTCCTATTATCGTAGAAGCTCGGACGCTCAGAAGAGATCTTATCTCTAGCTGAGGTTGAAGGAGATCTTATCTCTGCTGTCGTAGGAGCTTGGATGCTCGAAAGAGATCCTATCTCTAGCCGAGATTGAAGGAGATCTCATCTCTGTTGACGTAGAAGCTCGAAAGAGATCTTATCTCTAGTTTGAGATCTTATCTCCTTATAATCTCCTATTATCGTAAGCTCGAACGCTTGAGAGAGATCTTATCTCTAGCCGAGATTGAAGGAGATCTTATCTCCTGTTATCGTAGAAGCTTTGAAGCTCGAAAGAGATCTTATCTCTAGCCAAGATTGAAGGAGATCTTATCTCCTATTGACGTAGAAGCTCGGATGCTCGAAAGAGATCTTATCTCTAGCCGAGGTTGAAGGAGATCTTATCTCCTATTGACGTAGAAGCTCGGATGCTCGAAGAGATCTTATCTCTAGTCGAGGTTGAAGAAGATCTTATCTCCTATTGACGAAGAAGCTTGGACAGCTCGGAAGAGATCTTATCTCTAGCCGAGGTTGAAGCTCGGGCACTCGAGAGAGATCTTATCTCTAGCCATGGTTGGTTTGATTGCTCGAAAGAAATCTTATCTCTGGCCAAGATTGACTCGAGCGCTTGGAAGAAGATCTTA
The DNA here is from genome assembly GCA_006176705.1 of Cocos nucifera. Classification (NCBI taxonomy): domain Eukaryota; kingdom Viridiplantae; phylum Streptophyta; class Magnoliopsida; order Arecales; family Arecaceae; genus Cocos; species Cocos nucifera. The sequence continues at coordinate 729,546 of QRFJ01000426.1, forward strand.
TCTCTAGCCGAGGTTAGCTCGGGCACTTGAAAGAGATCTTTTCTTTGATTGAGGTTGGCTCGGGTGCTCGGAAGAGATCTTATCTCTAGCCGAGGTTGGCTCGATCGATCGAAGAGATCTTATCTCTGATCGAGGTTGGCTTGGGCGCTCAGAAGAGATCTTATCTCTGGCCGAGGTTGGCTTGAGCGCTTGGGAGAGATCTTATCTCTGACCAAGGTTGGCTCGGGCGCTCGGAAGAGATCTTATCTCTAACCGAGATTGAAGGACTTCGACTCGCTCATGTTAGGATGATGTTCTCCTCCTATTCCTAACGCGGCCACTATTGACTACTTTTTTTTTATCATCACATAATTTTTGCATCAAGAAATAATATTATTGAAATGAAAGAATTTTATTGAAGAAAAATTACTGGAAGCACATCCTCGGATTTTCTATGTTTCAGGGTCATGGGAGCGTTGTTCCTTCAGACGGTAAGTCTCAGGCCGGATGACCTCCTCTATTTTATGCTGGCCTTCTCAATTTGGGAGATGACGGTTGGAAGATGATGGCTCACTGAAGTACCAAGCCCCTCCTAGAGGTGGCATCGATGATACGGAAGGCGGCCGACCTCCTTGTTGTTCCTCCATCATTGGTGGTTCTGGCTATGATAACGTCCTTGGTCGATCTTCTCCTACTTCAAACTGGCATCTGAAGAATCGATTCAATCGACCTCTCATGATGAGCTTCTCAATTTCGTCTTGAAGCAGAACGCATTCTTCAGTGTCGTGGCCGTGGTCACGATGGTAGAGGCAGTACTTGCTTCGATCGCACTTATTTGGGGGAGATCATAATTCTTCTGATCTTGGTAGTTGGTTCTTAATTTTCATCAGAACTTAAGCTTTAAAAGCATTGAGGGGGGTGTAGTTGCGAAACCTTCTGGAGGGAGGACTTCTTCACGCCCTTCTATCGGAGCTTCCTTGATGACGAGCTCGAGGAGGAGTTCGAGCTCGCTTGCACTTAGGGGGAGTCCGTGAGCACGGTCGAACTTCACTCGGCCCTCCATCGATGGTGGATCTATTATACTCGTCCGCCCATCGTTCTCCTATGGTTTCTTTATCCTTCAACTTGATGGCTTCTTCTATGTGGGCATATCTCTCGGCCCAGACTAGCAGATTGGCAAAGTTCCTAGAGTACTTCTTCTCTAAGAAAAATAATAAATTATTCTTATGAAGGCCGCCCTTGAGTGCAGCCATTGTAACAGACTGGTCTAGGTCTTGGACCTCCAATACTGCAGCATTAAATCGAGTGACATAAGCTCGGATGGATTCTTCATTCTTCTGCTTGACATTCATCAGGAAATTTGAACCTCGGCATGGACCTCGGCTACTGACGAAGTGAGCCATGAACTGATGGCTCATCAGATCAAGAAAAAAGATCGTACCTGACTTTAATGTCGAGTATCAGTTTTTTACAGCTTCCTTTAAGGTAGATGAAAAAGCTCGACATAATATGACGTCTGGTGCACCATGGAGTAGCATCATGGTTCGAAAGGCCTTCAGATGATCAATCGAATCGGAGGTTCTATCGTAGCTTTCAAATTGAGGGAGCTTAAAGTTCCACGAAATAGGCTCTTGCATAATTTGGAGAAAGAAAGGAGGGTCAGTGTGGACGTCGTCATAATGAGCTGGGGTGATGCGGCCGAGCTTTTTAATCCATCGGTTCATTTCGCACAGTTTATGATTGAGGACATCATCTCAGTCACAGACCTTGGAGGGCTTTCGACTATAGATAGGGAAAGTCTCCTCTAGAGGAGAACCATGATCCGAACTTAGATCCTCTGCTCTCTGTTTCCTCTTTCCAGCGGCGACAGGCATGCTAGCCCAAATGCTTTTCCTCGGGATCGATTTTCGACATCCTGATGGTGGGTTTTCTGATGGAGTCGCCATCGAAGGCTGCCGCATGGCCTGCACCATCTCGATGAGACCCTAAATCTGCTACATCAGTAGGTTGAACTACTTCGGATCTACCATGGCCGTCGATGGAGGTGGAGGTTGAAGGATCGATGATGGGACATGAGTGGATGGATCTAGCTCGGATCTGACGGTGGACGTGGTAGATCTTCGAATAGTCATCTTTTTTTGAGACATTTCTTGGGATTGAGGAAGAGAATGAAGATGAATCTTAGAGAAAAAGATCGACAAGGTCGACTGAGCACTCCTTTAAGAATAAGAGAGCCTCAAGAATAGGATCCTCCTTCTAGCGCCAATCCTGTTAGTGCAGAATCTGATCGACGTCGGGATGAGCTGGAGTGGAGGAGGATAAAGTCACCACTGAGGATCTGTAAAATAAAATTTTGTCCGAAGTCGGTGGTGGTGGCTTCGATGGAATCCTCCGACGATCAAGTCAGCTCTTCTGGCCAACAAAAATGAAGTACTCATGCGAGAGCTCGGCAGAGTTTTGGAAAGAAGAAGAGAGCTTAGAGCCTAGAGAAAATATATCTGGAGGGTTCTTTTTTATAGGCGGAGCTTGTAACAGATTGATAGTGACAACCGTAGCTATTTGATAGCAGGCCGCTCGAGGTCTGACGGAGTCAGTTATGGAGGGAGGCACCGCCTATAGCACCGCCTGCATTAGATTGATGGTGACAGCCATCGTCATCCGATAACAGATCGTTGTCACCTGCACGGACTGATAGTGACGATCGTAGCCGTCCGATACTGAGCCATTTAGAGCCGCATGGAGAGTTGAAGAGCTTTGATGTATATCCATTTCGGAGGAGTTTAGACTCCCAAAGGAAATACGACTAGAAAGGATCATCCGGGAGGAATGCTAGCTGAAGGCGCTCAAAAAGAGTTTGGCTCCCACAGGCATTCGACTAAAGGAGGAATTCGGAAGGAGTTCGGCTTCCGTAGGCATCCGACTGAAGAAGAAGCTCAGAAGGAGTTCGGCTCCTATAGGGATTCGACTAAAGAAGGAATCCAGAAGGAGTCTGGCTCCCATAGAAGTTCGATTGAAGAAAATATCTGAAAGGAGTCTGGCTCCTGAAGAAATCTGACCAAAGAAGAAGTTTGAGAGGAGTCCAGCTCTTGGAGAGTTTAGTAGAAATTTGATCATTGGGGGGTTCGACTAGGGCTCGACCATTGAGAAGTTCGACCGACAGAAGGGGTTCGACTGGATCTCGACCGCTAGAAAGTTCAGTTAGTTGAAGGAGTTCAGCTGGAGCTCGACCTCTGAGAAGTTCGATCGGTTGAAAAAGTTTGGCTAAGGTTTGACCGTTGAAGCTCTTCCATGATTATCGATTGCATTGGATTAAGCGTCGGACTGGACTTTAGCGGGAGCGGAATTTATCTCCAATAATTAGCATAGGTAATAAGACTAATTACCTACGCTTAAGTCTTTCGTAGGTAATTAAGCTTATTGCCTATATTTATTTAACGTCGATAAATTTTTTTTATTATTTTTTTTATTTTTATAAATAATTTATTGATGCTAAATTAGTATAGGTAATAAGATGAATTATCTATGCATAACAGTTACGTTGGTAATTAGTCTTATTCCTATGCTAAATTGACGTCGATAAATATTTTTTATTATTATTTTTATTTTTATAAATAATTTATCGATGCTAATTTAGCGTAGATAATAAGACTAATTACCCATGCATAATTCTTACGTAGGTAATTAGATTTATTGCCTATATTTATTTAACATCAAAAAATATTTTTTATTAATTTTTTTATTTTTATAAATAATTACTAACGATAAATTATATAGGTAATAAGTGTAATTACTTATGATTCAATTTCTCATAGATAATTATCTATTACCTATGATTAGTTATCATCGGTAAATATTTTTTATTTTATTTATTTAAAAGATTTACTGATGGTAACTTAGCATAGGAAATTAGATTAATTACCTATGTTTATTTTTTTGTTGAAAATTAAGATCATTACCTACGATTCTTTGCATCAAAAAAAGTTTTAGCAAAATAAAAAATAATTAAAAGTAAAATCATTTGCCAACGTTAAATAGCGTAGGTAAAGATACTTATTACCTATGTATATTTTTATCGTAGGCAAATAAACTTTCTACCTACACAATTAAGAGCATAAGCAAATATTGAGTTATTTTAATAATTTTTTATAAATAATTTATCGATATAATTTTAGAATTTAAAATTTATCTTCACCATTCATTATCTAAATAATTATTATTAGATTATCAATACAAAAGTCTATCTCGATCAGGTTGCCCTAGTTATATCGATCGATAAAATTCAATTTCGATGGCCACGAATGATCGCATGATGATCTGATAGATAGAAATCATTGATGGATCCAAAAACTTACAAAGATGATTTCAGTGATATTTATAGAATACTATCAAAATTTTATCTCAATCGAACATTATTATCCTAGTTAATTTAGCACGGGACGATTTCAGTCGTTAAATAAAAAACTAGTGATCAAAAGGCCAAACGCATCCGATTATAAGCTAATTTTTTAGATTAATAATCTTTGCTAATACTTTGATTATTTGTATGTTGATGATTATAAAATTCAAACCACATATATATAAACAATCCAAAACTTTATATCTCTTGATATTAATTCTTGAGATCGCTAGGTAAATATACTTATATTTTTATAAGATTTGCTTAACGTAGATGGTTCATATACATACTATTTAAATTTTATGATCATGACCATATAAATGATGAAAGTAGTAGCAAAGATTACTTATCTAAAAAATTATCTTAATCGAATGTCGTTTGACTTTTTGATCACTCATTTTTTATTTAATGATCGAAATTATTTCTTACTAAATTGACCATGATAATGATGTCCGATTGAAGTAAAATTTTGATAGTATGTTATAAATATTATCGAGATCATTACTATAAGTTTTTGAATTCATTGATGATCTCTATCTATCAGATCATCATGCAGTCGTTCCTGACCATCGAGATAAATTTTATTGATTGACATAGCTAGGACTTCGGGATTGAGGCGGACTTTTATGATAATACGTTAACGATAATTATTTAGATAATGAATGATGAAGATGAACTTTAAATTTAATAATTATATTCATAAATTATTTATAAAAATATAAAAGCTAATTTAAAAATCAATGAAAGATAATTAAGTTATTACCGATGTAAAATAATCATTAAAAATGAACTTTTAGCGATGTAAGAAAGCATTGGTAAATAGAATAATTACCTACGTTAAAGGCTAACATAGTAAATTTACCTTATTTTCGACGTATAGTTTTCATCAAAAATTATTTTTAAAATTTTTTATTTTTAAATTTTAATTATATATTTTACTAACCTAATTTTAATTTTAAATAAATTTTTTTGATATTTTCTTATCATCGATAAATGCTTATTTTGCAATAAAAATGTTGCATTGATAATAATTTTTATTAAATATATTTTTATTAAATATCTTTTTATTAAATATTTTAATTTTTATTAAATTTTTTTGATATTTCGTCGACGTCGATAATAATTTTATTATCTATATTTTTCTTAAACGTAGCTAAGTCCAGATTTGCCGACGTTACTTTGCATCGATAAAAAATTAATTTTTTGTTAAATATTTTTTAATATTTTTTATTCATCGATAATTAGAATTACCGATGTAACTTTGCATCGATAAATTTTTTAAGAAATTTACCATTCCACCCTCCATGCATTTCGTCTTCCGGCCCCGCCCTCCTATTTCCACCGCCCAAATCCTCTCCATCGGCTACCTCCTTTTTTTGCTTCTCTCTTTCATCTCTCTTGCCGTCCGTGGTCTCCGTCTCCACCTCCGCCACTGCCATTGCCACCTCTACCGTCGCCGCGGTGCTGCGCCACTGCCATCACCACCATGCTGCCACCCTAAAAAAGGTAAAACCTTTTTTTTTGCTTTTGCATCCTCGGGGAAAGGAGGGGGTGGGGTGGGGTGGAGGGGAGCCATGGGCTACGGGTGGGGCCGGGGCTGGGGTGTGGAGATGGAGGTGACGATGGCGACAGGTATCGTGGGGGTACTGCAGGGGCGGAGAAGAGGGAGGCACGGACGGAGGGGGAGGAGGGCGTGGTTGGTGATGGTGATCGACGGTGGGAACCCAGACGAGGTGTGGGGGTGGCGATGGTGACGATGCGATGGGTACCAAGGATGGCTTGAGGGCAGAGGAGAGGGAGGCGCGGATGGAGGGGGAGGTGGACGCAGGAGGCGATGGTGATGGTGGGAGGGGGTGTAGAGGGCGGTGGTGATTGTGGAGGGGCATAGCTAAGGGCAGTGGTGACGATGGGAGGGGGCATAGGGGGCGGTGGTGACTGTAGGAGGGGGGCATAGCTAGGGGATGGTGGTGACGGTGGGAGGGGGATGCAGGTGCCAGAGGGGGGAAGGGAGAAAGGGGTTTTTCTTCCTTTTTTCATAATTTATTTATTTTTAATGCTTAAAAAAATAAAAATAAAAAAGTAAATAAAGTAAATAAAATAAAATAATATATTTTATAAAATATTTAATTATAGTTTTGCATATGACTGCATCTTCCTTGCACTAGTAGTGGCCAAAATTTTGCTTGCTTGGTTTTCTTTTGTTCTTAGTTTTATCCTTCTAAAATCATATTGGACTGGGTTGCATCTTTTGCCCGAAAAAAAAGGATTCATCTTCCTTTACATGAAGCCACCATTGGATCATCCACTTATCACTTTGAGATCTGTGCTTGTGCATCAAGGACAATATTCGGAGTGCTTTGAGATCTATGCAGTGAGTGATCCGATGGTGGATTCGTGTGAACAAAGATGAATCCTTCTTTGGTGCGGAATTACAACCCTAGTCCAAATAAATATAGCATATCTGTCATATAGTAGTTTTTGTAATCCAATTAATGCTGTCCTGCCTATAATTCATTTCATAATTGGTAAGCTAATTCATAGGCTAGCTAGTTGGCTTCTTCGCATCTGCCAAAGTACTCCATTGTTTTTACCAAGCTCTTGAGTTTCTATTGTTGATGTTTGTCTAGGAACACACATTTCTATTCCTTACACTATCCTTTATTTATCATAGTTTTCTTTTGGAGTTAGATGTATAGGATACAATATTATATGGTAAAATGTTGTTATGCCTTATTAGATGTCTATAAAAGTGATTTATTATAAGCATACAATTGTATGGTAAAATGCTTTCATCCCTTAGATGTCCTATTGCCATTTGTGCTTCAAATATAGTTTATTGTGTACACCTCCAAGGCAATGGATTACAGGTTAAGACTTCGTAGTAGAAGAGATCGAGTTTGCTATTAGATATATATGCCCTAGAAGTCAGAATTGGCTGACACTTATAATACACTTCTAGAGGCAAAATTATAATTTTAACTATAATCAATAAAATGGATTATTTTCTATCATATATATGTATTTAATGTCTGTGATGCATCCTTTAAGTTAATGGTAATGATAATTCATATTTTCAAGAGTTGAAAATTTAAGACATGAATAATCATTATTAACTCATAAAATGCTCCCGACCATAGGATCATCACGAGGATGGTGATTGATTGATCCGGAAGGTTGGTGTACAATCGCTTCTCTTTAGTAGATGAGTCTTGAGTCTATGGTGTGGAGACACCGGAGAGTATAGGTACTCGTTAGAGAATGAGGGCACTGAGCGTGACCACCTCGAGTAGTCATTAGGAAGTCTACCTTCTCGTCAATGACTGACTCGATGCTGCAGTAGTGTGTCTGGTTCTTTGACCTGAGGTGCATCGGCAGTTCACCTTGAGGGTGTTATAGTTTGACTACACCATAACTCGGTCTCCTAGCCATATCGAAATCCTGAGGTGTATGTTGGCTATAGCATGTTCATTGTAGGAACTGGATTGCATCAAGATGGAATCTATCTACCTCGGTGGTAGAGGAGCAGCCCTATGATGATCATGAGAATCAAGTCCAGAAGCCCATGGCCATGGCAGAGTGAAATAATAGAAAGAGTTTCTATTTAGATTTTCACATCGGACTTGAATCGAATGATTACATCATATGACAGAAACTAGGGTTTGACGAGTTCACCTTAACCCTAATCTGATCGGGGCTCAAGATAGAAGAACTTAATCACACAGGTAGCTGCACCAAGAGGTTCGCATTCAGCTCTGATGGGTTGCCACCATATACTGCTAGGTGTCACTGGTGGATTTTGGGAGCAATTAGAATGATTTAGATGATCGATCATTCTAGCTGTTCGAATCAGAAGAGTTCTGATCCATCGAAAGGAGTTTCGATGATGTCGATGATAGAGATCATGACATATCCCATTACCATACAGAACTGAACCTAACTGGGTCACACAAACAAGGGTTTGAATCTGGTGATCATCAATTGAACTGATCCAGTTCAATTGATCTGAATGAGATTCAATTAGGTTCAAGAAAATCGTGCTAGCACTCGATTGAACCTAACGTTCTTCTTTTACTATCATAAATAGTTGTCCTGACTGAGCCAAAGGAGTTTGTGCTCAATCAGAGGCCTTCACTTGGTCTGACTGGAGCCTTGTCCAGGTCAGAAAAGGGTTGTCTTATTTTGTAAGACAATACCTACCATTTTTGGTCACCTGCCATTTCTCGTCCTTTGACTTTGGTCAAAAGTTGACCTTTTTGACTGGTCAAATATTGACCATTGATACTTTGACTTCTTGTCCACGTGTCATGCACACCTATTGGAGAGCTGGTGGGGGCTTGTCCCCTGCCAGAACCTGGCAAGGAGGAGGGCGCACGCACCCTTGGCGTGTGCCCAAGTTGGAGGCGCCTAGGAGTCCCTTGTTGGACAGGGACTCCATCTCCTTTTTGGATTCCGAATTAGAGTTCCTTAAGAACCAACTTTGACTGGTCTTAGGTGCACCATCTAAGGAGGAATCCAGGGGTAAACTCTATTCCCACCAATCAGATTTAGATCTGATTTCACAAAGGGTTGTGATTGGTTGGGAAGAAGAGGAGTTGGATCACACATAGTCTATAAATAAGACCCTGCGCCCAACTCAAAGACATGAAAAATTCTCCACGCCCCAAGGCTGCCTCTCCTCTTCCTCCTCCATGCCAAGTTCATCTTCTCCCTCTCCTCTCCACACCAAAGAAGTTTGGGATCTTAGGTTGGTGCAATCCAGATCGAGAGAAAGGCGATCAAAAAGCTAGAAGGCTGCGCTGCTGCAAAGGACAACTGCTGATCTTCGAAAAGGTAGTTTTGAAGATCCTCCAAATCAGATCCAGATCTAATTTTTGGAGATGTGATAGAGAAGAAGAGGATCTCCAGATCCAGCCTGAGTGGATATCGGTAGAGGCCAGGCACTTGCGTGGCTAGATCCAGAACCTTCCGCTGCTTACAGGATCATCAATGGGTAATAGGATTACCCTACATCAAGGTAAATTAAATTTGATTTAATTTATCTAGATTTTATTTTTATTATTAAAATAATAAAAATTAGATCTAAAATATCTCAGATCTGATTTGGATCAAAGAAAAAATTTTTTAAAATATATCTCTTGATCCGATCAGATCTGAACGAACCTGGTCCGAAAAATCAGGATTTTCCTTCAACTGGTATCAGAGCCAAGGTTCTAAAAGTATTTAGATCTAATTTTAAATTTATTTTAATTAAAAAATAAGTGATTTTAGATGTCACATGAGATGTGATCAGATCTGAAAATCAGAAAAAATTAAAATTAAATGATTTGGATCTAAGATTAGAAAATATGCATGACTAGTTCTAAAATAGAATAGTTCTATAGAATAGTCTTGCATGTTTTTGAATTTAATTTGATTAAATCATATTTTAGATCTATTTATTTACTATTTTTTGATATTATAATTATTATAATAACATCTAAAAAATAGCAAATAAAAATTATTTAATTTTAAATATCATATGAGATATGATTGATGCATGTCTAGACTAGTTGTAGAATAGTTCTACATAATTGTCTAGATTAGAATTTATTTTGATTAGATCAATTTAAATCTAATTTTTTAGATTATTATGAGATAATTTAGATCTGAAAAATATGCATGATTCGATACATGAGATGTATGCAAAATATGCCATGATTAGATCTAATTTGTATATGAGATATATGATATAGATCTAAAACTATTTTGTAGTATTGACATGTTCCTGATTAAGGCGTTCCTCTTGGCCGTCCGATCATAAGAACGAAGAAGGGTTTAAAGGCCCTCTCTTCCCATTCGATGGGGTGTTCTTATGACGTGTAGGGGTGCTGCACGTTCGTCCTTAATCAGAAACCCAAAACTTACTTTCTGCAAAATCCCTAGATCCTGAAACCCTAGGATTTATTGTGCATATTTTGTTTATGAACCCTACTTAATTAAAAATTAAGATTATGAAATATTAATTAGGTCTAAAATTGAGAATTTTAGATCTAAGACATATTCATAATACTGGGTTCGGGCTTGGGTAGCTCAATTAGGTCTAAGCGGTTGATCAAACCGAATCAAGAGTTGGTTAGATGGGATCAACAATGCTTAAATTGACCAGCCTAATAGGATTAAGTCTGGGTCAAGATCGAGTCACGATCAAGCAAGACCTAATTAGGCTCAGAGGTTAGAGTCTGGATTGTAGGCTAACCCAATTGGTTCTGGACTCAATAATTTGGTGTCTAAGGTAAGTTTGGCACATACGACCGACTGGTTTTTAATTGGAAGCTACTCGACCTGAATGCATTCTTGTACGAGTTAATGGCATATTCCTTCCACCGATCTCACTTACCTGGCCATATCTGTTGACACAGTTCTGATCTGAGGTGGTCAATAATCCGAGCTAACCCATGCCACTAGGTTAGTCATAATTGTTATGACTATGAGCCAAGTCTAGTTTAATGAGACCTGAATCAATTCTCCCTAAGAAAAGATTAAGTCTGAGGTCTTCCACCATTGTAGATGTGCGGGCCCTTCCCGGGGTTGATTGTTCTCGGCTGGATACAGTGGCTCAGTTGCACCGAAAAGATGCAACCATGTCTATTAGGCATTGGATGCTATGGGCTGGAGGATGAGTTGGGCTCAATATTTCGGATACGGTGAGAGACTCAATTAGGAAATCCAGTCTATGCAAATGGTGGGTCTGACTTAACTAAGGAGTGGATCAATATTTCCGGATACGGTGAGATTCATGAATTAGAGACCAAGTTTGGGTGCACCATGATTAGAGAATCATTGAACAAGAGTTGTTCACTCATTGGCTAACCCATCACCAATAACTGTTAGGTGAGGTGATGAGTCAGTTGGTGAGACCGCACCACCCACTAGAAATCATTAATCATGGAGATTTTTGCATCTCTACAGAGGGAGTGTAGGGATCCAAGAAAAAAATAGTGGGAGCTAATTTGTTTAAAAATAAAATTCCTAAATAAATTGGTCAAGTCATAATTACAGTATCTAACTAGAATCTTTGACTCTCTACAGAAAAATGTCTGCGTCCAACCCATTAGGCACGTATCCTGGACACACATAGACTGACCGGACCCAATTATAAAGATTGGCTCAGGAACTACAAAATTATTTTGGGTTTTGAGAAGTTAACCCATGTATTGGACCAGGACCCTCCCACCTTACCAGCCCGTCCATCCACTGAACAGAGAGCATCTCTGGAAAAAATGGATAGACGAAGATAATAAGGCCAGATATTACATGTTGGGCTCGATGTCTGATGAGCTCCAGCGCCAACATGAAGATATCGGGACTGCTCGCCAAATGTTGGCTCACCTGCAGGAGATGTTTGGTGAACAGAGTCGCGCAGCCAAATATCAAGTCACGAAATGACTTTTTAAGGCTAAGATGCGTGATGGGCAGTCAGTCCAAGATCACTGTCTGATGAATGATCAAGGACATGGAAGAGCTTGAGAAGCTCGGTGTGAAGTTAGACTTGGATCTGCAGAATGATATTATTCTGCAATCCTTGACTGATGCATATGGGCAATTCATCATGAATTACCACATGCATAAACTTCAAAATTCCTTGGCCGAATTAATGAATATGCTGGTTACCGCTGAGCTTTCTATGAAAGGTTCTAAAGGCTCAGTTCTTGCTATGGAACGGACTTCTTCCAAAAGAAAGTCTTATGGAAAAGAAAAAGAAGTCTGTGAAAAAGCAGAAAGGTGGAAGGAAAAAAAGAAGAAGAAGGCAGAGCCGAAGAAGAAGGCCGATGTCAAAGGAAAGTGTTTTCCATTGCAACAGCGACGGCCATTGGAAGCGGAACTGCCCTACTTACCTGGCCACCCTGAAGAACAAGAAGGAAGGTCCTTCTGGAGGTATGCTCGTTATTGAGTCTAACCTTACGGTTTCTTCTGCATCCAGTTGGGTGCTTGACTCTGGTTCTAGTGCTCATCTGTGCACTTCCATGCAGGGTCTTGAGGATAGCAGGAGGCTGAGGGATGGAGACATGATCCTACGCATCGGTAATGGAGCAAGAGTTGCTGCAGTAGCCGTGGGAACATACCCTCTTCGATTACCATCTGGTTTAGACTTAGTTTTGAAAGACTGTTATTATGTGCCTGCAGCTAGCAGGAATTTGATTTCTGTTTCATGCTTAGCACTAAGAAGGCTATGTGATTACCTTCTTTAAGGACCATTGTAACATTCTTTATGAAAGAAATAAAATTGCAAATGGTTTTCCTTATTAATGGTCTTTATCAGCTACATATTGATGTACCTATTCTAACTATCGAGCAAAACGTGAATGCCAAACGACCTAGGGATAGTCCAAACGACATAGATATCTATGGCACCTGAGATTAGGTCATATAGCAGAAGATAGGATCAACAAATTGGAGAAAAATGGGCTATTGAGTCCATTGACTTTTGAGTCATATCCAACTTGTGAATCTTGTCTTCAAGGCAAAATGACTAAACTCCCTTTTGTTGGACATGGGGAAAGGGCCACAGATCTCCTTGCCCTAGTACATACTGATGTGTGCGGCCCATTTGATGTGCCGGCTAGAGGCAATTTTGTCTACTTCATTACCTTTACCGATGATCTGTCTAGGTATGGGTATGTGTATCTTATGAGACACAAGTCTGAAGCTTTTGAAAAGTTCAAAGAATTCAGACATGAAGTAGAAAAATAAACTGAAAAAAACCCATTAAGGTTCTTCGATCAGATCGAGGAGGTGAATACCTTAGCCAAGGAATTCCTAGACTATCTCAAGAAAAATGGCATAGTCTCTCAATGGACTCCACCAGGAACACCTCAACTCAACGGAATTTTCAGAATGGAGAAATCGGACTCTATTGGATATGGTTCGATCCATGATGAGCTTCACAGACCTCCCTGATTTTCTTTGGGGACACTTCATTGTTAACTTCAATTTATCTACTGAATAGGGTTCCCTCTAAAACCGTTCCTACCACACCGTATGAGATATGGCACGGTAAGAAACCAAGTCTGAGTCATCTCAGAATTTGGGGTTGTCCGGCTCATGTCAAAAGACAACAAGCGGACAAGTTAGAGTTTAGGTCCTTCAGAGCTCGATTCATAGGATATCCTAAAGAGTCATTAGGATACTATTTCTACATTCCAGAAGACCACAATGTGATTGTGAGTCGACATGCCATCTTTCTTGAAAAATAGTTTATTCAAGATAGCGGCATTGGAAAGCAGATTAAGCTTGATGAGAAAGTCTCACAAGTACAACGAGCTAAGGACCAATTGGAACCAAATCAGGTTGAGCCAATAAGAACACTACCTCCTCCACCTCGTAGATCGAAAAGAGTTTTCCATCCCCCTGAAAGATACTTAGGTATTATTTCAGAGGAAAGTAGAGGAAAATGTTCCTCGTAGGTAATGGTGCTCATGGTGATGATCCCAAAACCTACAACGAGGCGATATCAGATATCGACTCCGAGAAATGGCTAGAGGCAATGCAGTCAGAAATTGACTCGATGCACTCAAACCAAGTCTGGACCTTGGTAGATCCACCAGAAGGTATAGTACCTATTGGGTGTAAATGGATCTTCAAGAGAAAGATTGGTGCAGATGGGAATGTGGAGACATTCAAGGCTAGACTAGTGGCAAAAGGTTATAGTCAACGCGAAGGCATTGACTATCAGGATACCTTTTCCCCAGTGGCTATGCTAAAATCCATCCGCACATTGCTTGCCATTGCAGCCTATTTCGATTATGAAATATGGCAAATGGACGTGAAAACGGCATGGCATTCTTAAATGGATATCTTGAGGAAGATATCTATATGGAACAGCCGCTAGGTTTCACATCCAGTGATACTGATCACAAGGTTTGCAAGCTGCAAAGGTCCATATATGGACTTAAGCAAGCATCTCGGAGCTGGAACACTCATTTCAATGATGTGATCAAAAAGTTTGGTTTCATCAAAAATGAAGAGGAACCATGTGTCTTTCAAAAAGGGTCAGTGGGAGCGCTGTTGTCTTCCTCGTATTGTACGTGGATGACATCCTCCTTATTGGGAATGATATTCCCATGTTGACGATCAGTCAAAATATGGTTGTCCAAGGAATTCTCCATGAAAGACCTAGGTGAAGCATCCTTTATTCTAGGAATTAAGGTCTATAGGGATAGACCGAATAGGATGCTAGGACTTTCACAGAAGATGTACATAGAGGAAGTACTAAAGAGGTTTAGTATGGAAAACTCTAAGAGGGGATTAATACCCTTCAGACATGGTATTCATCTTTCCAAGAAGATGTGCCCTAGCACACCTGAGGAAATAGAACGCATGAGCAAGATCCCTTATGCTTCTGCAATAGGGAGCCTCATGTATGCCATGCTATGTACACGACCTGATATAGCCCATGCTGTGAGTGTCACAAGCAGATATCAGTCAAATCCAGGTGAAGAACACTGGACTTCTGTGAAATGTATCCTTAAGTACTTGAGAAGAACTAAGGATATGATGTTGGTCTTTGGTAACGGAGAACTCCAAGTCCAGGGATACACAGACTCGGATTTCATGTCCGATATAGATGATCGAAAGTCGACATCTGGGAGTCTGTTTGTGTGCAATGGTGGTGCTGTCAGCTGGAAGAGTTCCAAGCAAACATGATAGCAGATTCCACCATGGAAGCAGAATATATCGCTGCATCAGAGGCTGCGAAGGAAGCATTCTGGTACAAGAAGTTTGCTGCAGAAATTGGAGTAATGCCATCAGATGCCATTCCTCTATACTGCGACAACAATGGCGCCATAGCCCTTGCTAAGGAGCCGAGGTCTCACCAAAAATCCAAGCACATTGAGCGGCGATACCACCTCATCCGCGATTACCTCGAGAAGGGTTACGTCGAGGTCAAGAGAGTCAACTCCAGATAATGTGGCAGACCCACTTACAAAGCCGTTGGGCCAGCAGAAGATCGAAGCCCACCTTGAGAAGATGGGACTTAGACTTGTAGCCAATTGGCTTTAGGACAAGTGGGAGATTGTTAGATATATGTGCCCTAGAAGCCAGAATTGGCTGACACTTGTAATACACTTCTAGGGGCAAAATTATAATTTTGACTATAATCAATAAAATGGGTTATTTTCTATCACATATGTGTATTTAGTGTCTGTGATACATCCTTTGAGTTAATGGTAATGATAATTCATATTTTCAAGAGTTGAAAATTTAAGACATGAATAATCATTATTAACTCATAAAATGCTCCCGACCATAGGATCATCACGAGGATGGTGATTGATCCGGAAGGTTGGTGTACAATCGCTTCTCTTTAGTAGATGAGTCTTGAGTCTACGGTGTGGAGACACCGGAGCGAGAGTACAGGTACTCGTTAGAGAACGAGGGCACTGAGCGTGACCACCTCGAGTAGTCATTAGGAAGTCTACCTTCTCGTCAATGACTGACTCGATGCTGCAGTAGTGTGTCTGGTTCTTTGACCTGAGGTGCATCGGCAGTTCACCTTGAGGGTGTTATAGTTTGACTACACCATTACTCGGTCTCCTAGCCATATGGAACCCTGAGGTGTATGTTGGCTATAGCATGTTCATTGTAGGAACTGGATTGCATCAAGATGGAATCTATCTACCTCGGTGGTAGAGGAGCAGTCCTATGATGATCATAAGAATCAAGTCTAGAAGCCCATGGCCATGGCAGAGTGAAATAATAGAAAGAGTTTCTATTTAGATTTTCACATCGGACTTGAATCGAATGATTACATCATATGACAGAAACTAGGGTTTGACGAGTTCACCTTAACCCTAATCTGATCGGGGCTCAAGATAGAAGAACTTAATCACACAGGTAGCTGCACCAAGAGGTTCGCATTCAGCTCTATGGGTTGCCACCATATACTGCTAGGTGTCACTGGTGGATTTTGGGAGCAATTAGAATGATTTAGATGATCGATCATTCTAGCTGTTCGAATCAGAAGAGTTCTGATCCATCGAAAGGAGTTTCGATGATGTCGATGATAGAGATCATGACATATCCCATTACCATACAGAACTGAACCTAACTGGGTCACACAAACAAGGGTTTGAATCTGGTGATCATCAATTGAACTGATCCAGTTCAATTGATCTGAATGAGATTCAATTAGGTTCAAGAAAATCGTGCTAGCACTCGATTGAACCTAACGTTCTTCTTTTACTATCATAAATTAGTTGTCCTGACTGAGCCAAAGGAGTTTGTGCTCAATCAGAGGCCTTCACTATGGTCTGACTGGAGGTTGTCCAAGTCAGAAAAGGTTGTCTTATTTTGTAAGACAATTACCTGCCATTTTTGGTCACCTGCCATTTCTTGTCCTTTGACTTTGGTCAAAAGTTGACCTTTGACTGGTCAAATGTTGACCATTGACACTTTGACTTCTGTCCACATGTCATGCACCTATTGGAGAGCTGGTGGGGGCTTGTCTCCCTGCCAGAACCTGGCAAGGAGGAGGGCGCACGCCACCCTTGGCGTGTGCCCAAGTTGGAGGCGCCCAGGAGTCCCTTGTTGGACAGGGACTCCATCTCCTTTTTGGATTCCAATTAGAGTTCTCCTAAGAACCAACTTTGACTGGTCTTAGGCACCATCTAAGGAGGAATCCAGGGGACTCTATTCCCACCAATCAGATTTAGATCTGATTTCACAAAGGGTTGTGATTGGTTGGGAAGAAGAGGAGTTGGATCACGCATAGTCTATAAATAAGACCCTGCGCCCAACTCAAAGATAAAATTCTCCATGCCCCAAGGCTGCCTCTCTCTTCCTCCTCCATGCCAAGTTCATCTTCTCCCTCTCCTCTCCACGTCCAAAAGAAGTTTTGGATCTTGGTTGGTGCAATCTAGATCAGAGAAAGGCGACAGAAAGCTAGAAGGCTGCGCTGCTGCAAAGGACAACTGCTGATCTTCGAAAAGAGTTTTGAAGATCCTCCAAATCAAATTCAGATCTAATTTTTAGAGATGTGATAGAGAAGAAGAGGATGTCCAGATCCAGCCCGAGTGGATATCGGTAGAGGCTAGGCACTTGCGTGGCTAGATCCAGAACCTTCCACTGCTTATAGGATCATCAATGGGTAATAGGATTACCCTACATCAAGGTAAATTAAATTTGATTTAATTTATCTATATTTTATTTTAATTATTAGAATAATAAAAATTAGATCTAAAATATTCTAGATCTAATTCAAATTAAAGAAAAAAGTTTTTGAAATATATCTCTTGATCCGATCAGATCTGAATGAACATGGTCCGGAAAATTAGGATTTTCCTTCATTTGCATGTTGGTTGGATTTAGAATAATTTATGATTCAACTAAAATAACAGTCTATAATTTACCTTGATCCTCGTGTTGTTAATTTTATGAAGTATTTCTCTCTGATGCTCTTTTCAATGGTAGATCTAGCTTATTAAGACTATATTTATGATTATTTGCTTTTAGTTAGTAGTTATATTAATTATTTTTTTATTTATAAAATTTATTATATAAAATATGAAAAACATTCATATTTTAGAGGAAACTCTATGAAAATGTAGAGTTATCCCTTTTTGATAAATTAAGATATCATTTCTAAATGTATGTTCAGAGATAGACCCAAAATTGCATGCATTGAGTTATAAATTTTCATTCAAGAGTCGATCTCGATCAAGATCAACTCTTGGATGCCCCAATTTTGGATATTTTAGAAAAGCTTTAATCATTATTATTATTAATCAATATTTTATTTTATTATGTGGTGTTCAGTAGTTATCTCTCATATGTTCTCTAGGTATATATTAGATAGGATGCATAGGCATCGTATTCACATCATATATTTGAAGAACCATGAGAAGATGCTACCAAAATTTTCATAATAATAGAATAAAATATTGACTAATAATAATAATAAGATTATTTTTTTTTAAAAGAGATAGGGCAATATCTATTAGAAATGGATAGAATTATGCATTCTTAAAATCTTACTAATAACACGTACTTTAATAGTGAATATTTTTCGTGGATAGATAAAAAATATCGACAAGAATTGGATAAATGCTCGCTCTATCATCTTACCTGAATACTGACAAGGTATCAGAGATTTTATAAGATTTGCACCTTCAAGAGTCAATGATCCCAATAGAATTAAATATTCTTATCGGAGATGTTACAATAATTACTTCTAGCCTACAAATACAGCATTGAAGCACTTGTTGAATTGGGGTATGGATAGAAAGTATACTATTTGGAATTTGCATGAAAAAAGTAGACCTACTAACATAAGAGACCAACATATGGGTCAACAAGCTGAACCAATTGGCATCAATAAGATGTTAGATGATTTATATGAGGAGGCATATTTTGATAACTCTTCAGAGAGTACGAATAATGCAAATGATGGATATTTTGAAAAACTCATGAGAGATGCCAAGAAGCCATTGTATCCAAATTAGAAGTTCTCGATGCTTGAGTACTTGATAAAACTACTCCACAGTAAAACCATGTTTGGTTGGAGTCAAAAGTCATTTGTCTTTATATTGAACTTAATCAAGGAGGCATTACCGGATGGTGAAAAACTTTCAAAATCATATTCAGAGGCAAAAAAGTATATACATGAATTTGGACTGGGTTATACACTAATACATGCATGCAAGAATGATTGTATATTATTTTATAAAGAGCATCAACACTTGGATTGTTGCCCAGAATGTGGTGAGTCAAGGTATGCTGAAGATTTCGAAAGAGATAAGAAGCGACCTCACAAGATTTCGAGATACTTTCCATTAACACCAAGACTTCAGACACTTTATCAATCATCGAAGACCGCTGAGGTGATGAGATGACATCATGAGATGCGAATTTCTGAGGATAAGATCATTAGTCATCCAGCAGACTCTATAGTTTAGAGAAAATTTGATAAATAATATCCTCAATTTGCTAGTGACCCATGCAACATTCATTTTGGCCTAGCATTTGATGGTTTCAATCCATTCGAGAGAATGAACAATGCTTACAGTATATGGCCGGTTATGCTAATGCCGTATAATGTTGCACCATGAAAATATATGAAAGAGCTATTTTTATTTTTATCATTGCTTATTCCTAGACCTAGAGCTCCTAGTAATGAGATAGATATTTATCTACAACCCTTAATCGATGAATTAAGAGAACTTTGGGAGATTGGTGTTGAAACATATGATTCAGTTAGTAAAAAAAAACTTTCGATTGCATGCGATGATAATATGGATAATTAATAATTTTTCAGCATATGGCAACCTATCTGGATGGAGCACAAAAGGATATTTGGCATGTCCAATTTGCAATGGTGATAGCTGCTCCGTTGGACTGAAGCATGGAAGAAGAATTGCCTATATGGGTCATCGCAGGTTTTTATCATCTAATCATTCTTGGAGAATCCGTCAGAAATAATGCTTCAATGAAAAGTCAGAGATGCGTGAGCCATCTTGTATGATGAGCGGAGATGATATATTGGCAGAATTAGAGGCCATTCGCAGTGTTAAATTTGATAAAGTTTTTGAAAGTCGCAAGCAAAAGCATAATGAATCAGAGTTTAACTGGATGAAGTAGAGCATATTTTTTGAATTACCTTATTGGCAACCTATTCTACATCATCATAATTTGGATATCATGCACATTGAGAAGAATATTTATGATAATATTATCGAAATACTTCTTAACATCAAAAAAAAAGTAAAAGATAATCTAAATTCTTGACTAGACCTGAAAAGAATGGGAATACGGCATGAGTTGCACTTGGTGTTCCGTGATGGTGGAAAATTTTTATTGCCAACTGTAAGTTATACATTGCATGGTGATAAAATTTTTTTTTTTATGAGTTGTTAAAAATCGCAAAGTTTTCTAATAATTTTGCCTCCAATATTTCAAGCCATGTGAACTTGAAAGATGGTAGTATCTTGAGTATGAAGAGTCACGACTCTTATGTACTGTTGCAATGTCTTATACCTGTTGTGATGCATGACTTTTCCACCATAGAGTTACAAAATGCACTTATTGAATTAAATATTTTCTTTAGAGAATTATGTTATTGAAAACTCCAAGTTGATATACTTGAGAAGCTTCAATCAGATATTGTCTTATTGCTGTGTAAGCTGAAAAAAAATTTTCACCATCATTTTTCAATATTATAGTATACTTTATTGTTCACCTTCCAAGGAAGGCTTTGCTTGCTGGGCCAATTCAGTACTGATGGATGTATCCTATTGAGCAGTAATAATATTATAAAAAAATTTAATTTTTTTACTTAATTTATAATCATAACAAAAAAATAATTACATATTTTTTATCATTTTGCATGTGCAGATTCTTATATAAATTGAAATAATATGTATGAAATAAAGCACGTCCAGAAGGATCAATTGTGGAAGCATATATCTTCATAGAGTATCTTACATTCCATTCGATGTACCTTGATGATGTGGAAACATGATTCAATCATGAAGAGCGCAATGCAGATAAGGAGTGGGCTGACATTGAATCAATATTATCTATTTTTAGGATTAATGTTCGTCCCATTAGTGGAATAAAGTATAAACATATGGATATAGAAGAATGTGAGTTGGTGCATTTTTGCGTACTAAATAATTGCAAAAAAATCTATCATTTTATGGAGTAAGTATCTTTACATAATCAATATTATATATTTTTTATAAGATAAAATAAATAATAAGCATGTATTTATTGTAGAGAGTATAGAGATGTATTATTATAATAAAATAATAGAGATATCGAGGGATGACATCGAAGAAAGTTCGCAGCTTGGTTCAGACAACTTATAAGCACAATAATAGTTTAATTCAATTTTTTATTACATGTAATATGTACATAGTCTAATTTATTTTAACTTATGTGTATGTTGTTGTAGATGATGTTAATATATCATAATAAAGAAGATGGTGCAATCGAGGAATTATATGATTTGACATGCTACCTCGATCCTAAGATTTCGTGTTATAGCTCATGTATTATTGGTGGTATGAGATTTCATACAAGGAAGCTTGATATGCAGCGGTGACTCAAAATAGTGGAATTTTGACATTGGGAATCGATGGAGATAATGAGATTGAATATTATGGTATCCTTTTTGACATTATACAGTTAAGATATGGATTAAAATGATTTGTTTACCTATTTAAATATCATTGATGGGATATCAACAATAATAGGACGGGCATTCATAAAGATGCATACTTCATAAGCATCAACTTTATGAGAATATAGTATCAATCGGATCCTTTCATACTCACTAGTCAGGCAAAACACGTATTATACCTAAAAGATATGAGATATAAGGGTGAATGATATATTATACAAAAGATTATACGAAGGAATATTTATATCATCGATATTCATTCCAAAATAGAAATAGATGAGGATTTCTTTCAGAAGGAATAGAATACAGTTGACTTGGGATAGTACGGTATCGATATTGGAAGACATCTCCTCTGACTAGGGATGATGTGCAACCTAATAATATTGATGTTAGCGAATTAAATCTGAACGTGTTGGAGGATCATGATGACAGTGTTGACAACTTCATAAATGATGAAGAGGAAGATTATACATTAATGGATTATGATGATGAAGATGTCGATAATCTTCCTGATACAGATATTGATTGATAATATGTAATTTTTCAAGAAACTCATATATCTTAAATTTCATATATTATTTAGTATTGATATAATTTTGATCAAATATTATATTATCTCTAATATATTATTTGATATAGATATCGCACCAGGAGGACGACCCTAGAGGCTTACACGAAGAGATGCCGGTACATTGGCTTCTCCTGATGACCAAGCAATCACATTAGCTAGTTTAAGTTGATTTTACATATTATAATTTTTTATATTTAATTTATTTTATTTTTTTATCATTTATTAATAACTAATTTTAAGTTATGCCACTAGGAGGATGATCTGATGGGGGGACCGACATGAAGATGTCGATACCTCTTCATCATCTCAGCAGCACGCTACTGATGAGGTAGGCACATCATCTCCTATCATAGATTATTTTTTTGTGTTATATTTACTTTAAGTTTTTATCATGTATAAATAACTAATTTTAAGCTTTATATTTTATTGCAGCTACTGATACTGTGATTAGGCGGATACATGGAGCCGCTAGAAACGAAAAGCTGGAGGAGTGAAAGAGGGCACATCCCGGGAGAGGATGAGGATTGTCATCCCACCGAAATATGTCATGCCAATAGAGTGTCATATTAGGGATCCTACGTATGCGAGGTAGGTATTATTATCCATTCGTACGCTCTCCTGATGCTGACTGATTGACGCAGAGTTATGAGACCACAGCAGTAGATCCTTCTCGACCATTTACAAGTAACTAAATATAATTTTTGATAATTATGGCACTTTTATTTTTTTGATAAATCTTATATATTGTACATTATTTTTGCAGCATGATTTTGATATTCAGGAGATTGATACCCCACGTGTGCGGGAGGCTATCCTTCGGCATATGGGGTGATTGCTTAGAGGATTCAGATATGAGCTTAATTCCCACTGGAAGGAGGTCTTCCAAGCACGTGGGGCGGTGGCGGCACGTAAGACACTGCATAGGAGTGTATTGCGTCCCTACTGGGATCTCCTCTGCACTAGATACGAGGATCCTATATATCAGGTATAATTATTATGTACAATAAAAATATTGATTATTGAATTGATATGTTATTGTAATATGTTCATTAATATCTTCATTGCATTTATTTATTAGGCCTACTGCGATAAGGCCTCACAAAGCAGGTCGAGGCTCACGATGATGCATTGCGGTGGATCAAAATCATTTGCACGATATCGGTATGAGCTAGTAAGTACATATACATACATTTTTAATAATTTGTTAGAGTATATCTATGTCAATATACTTACATTCATAAATTTAGGAGGGACATCGAGATAGGACAGCTGTTCGGATGGATTGACGTCTACCAGAGGATCCATCATCGAACGACGAGCGAGTGGCTTCTTGAGATTAGGGAGAGATATTTGAGTATTAAGTGATTAAGTTTTATTTTAATTTCATTATAAAGTTTAGACTTTTGATTATATTTATTTTTTTCTTTAATTAGGATCGTATGATGGAGATATGATCCCAGCCCCTAGCTGAAGGCTCTACCCCACCTACAGATAATGATATCTGTGATGAGGTGCTCGGTAGGAGACCTAGCTATGTTACGGGATTGGGATATGGAGTTATAGCTCCTAGCTCCTCTCCAGCAGTATATGTTTCTTGTGATGCTCGTTTGCATGAGATGGAGAGGAGACATGCTGAGATCGAGAGGAGACATTAGGAGGAGATAGTGAACCTACGATGGGTCAATGCCGAGCTTTCATCCCAACTTCAGGTATTTGGGACGAAGCTCGACAAGTTATGTCGCCGTATGGCTCCTCCACCGACTTTCGATGTTCCTGTTGATACTTATGATTAGGACTCCACCGATGATGATGACGATGCTTTTCCCGCTGATATTATTTTATATTTTTTTAATTAATATATTTTTAGCATTTATATTAGAAATTAGTTTGCTAACTTAATTTTTTAATTTAATGTAGGTTTATGATATGTCACCGTTGATATAGAGTTTTATTTTATTTTGTTGTATTTTTTTTAAAGGACATGTAGTATGTATGATATTTTGTATATGTACATATTTTTTTATATGGATGTTTTAAAGTAAAAAAATTTAATTTTGGGATGCATTTATTTGTTATGTGGTTGTTATATCTTATGTTATCTATTATGTAGATGTTATATAAATGTCTACAGGTTTTAAAATTTTTATATAAATAAAATTATTTTTTTTAAAAAAAAATATTTATCGATGCAAAAAAAGCATAGGTAAAGATAAATAGCAATGATACTTAGTGTCGATAATAAAAATAACCGTCATCAATTATCATGCCAGTATGCCATTTTTAGTCATGCTTAATAATTATCGACATAAATAAACATCATTAACTATTTACCGATGCAAATTAACATAACAAAATCTAATATAAACAGTCATCAAAAAGCGTCGCAGCATGCCACCTTTGGCCATGCTTAACTATTATTGACATAAATTTACGTCGCCAAATATTTTTTGACGTAAAATAAGCATGGGTAAAAATATTTTTTTCAATGTTTAAATTTTGTCATAAAAAATATATTTCCAACGATTAGTTTTCGTTGGTAAAGATATTTTTTCCAATGTAAGATTCCATCGATAAAAATATTTTTGCCAATGTTTATTTTACGTGGGTAAAATATTAGCGACGATAAGTTAACATCGATAAATATTTTTTTTCGACGACTATTTTGCATAGGTAATTAATTATTGATGTTTAATTAAACGTCGGTGAATAGTTTTTGCCGACTAAAATTTTTAAACATCGACAAATGGAATCAACGACGACACTTTTGTCGATGTTTTTTTCTAATGCATTTTACATCGGTAGATGTATTTAGCGACATTTTTGCAAGATTTAGCTATATTTTGTTTGCATAGTTAATTATCCATTTTCTTATAGTACCTCCATCAATTATGACTGAAATAGCTGGTACTCGTCGATGCGTGCAGTCAACTCAGCAGCCCACTGTCGATCCTCAGTAGCTTATCTCTGTATCTCTGCTAGCTAAACATCGTAGCTAGCATGGATGCCAGTCCTGAATGAGCATGAAGATGTAGGAGCTCTGATCCCATGCCCTAGCCTCCTAACATAATAGGATCTCGTACCAAGCACTTAATCATAAATCTTGTCATTTATGGATGGGTCGAGCCCTCTGGGATAGGCTAAGATCTAATGTTTGTCATACGATCCTGAAAATTAAAGTTATGGCTATTCTAAGTTTGTACTAAAAATCAAAATATCAATAAAAAATAGTTGAAAAAATTTATATAAAGCTCCTAGCTCCCGATCGTCTAGTCCCCTGACCATCACTGATGGATCTGCTGGTAGATTTCGATCCTATCAGGAAGCTTACCGCTCTCTACATCTCTCTGCAATATGAGAATAATTAATATATTTTTTTAAATAGTTAAAAAATTAAAATATGATAAATAAAAATTACTTACCATCTGCTTCATATGATGAGCGAATGGCCTAGAACCCCCATAATGCAAGATTGTCTGTCTCATCCAATTCATGGCATTTTTGGCATACCGATCCTGCACAGTTAATATTCAAATTAGTAAGTAACTAAATTTAAAAATAAATAATTTAAATATTAAATTTTAAATAAAAGAAAATTACTTGATATGTCGGATTCTCATACGTGCGACATATAACAGCCCAATCTTCGATACTGATGCTATCATATGGCCGCTGCCGCGCTGCCTCCATCCTCTGATCATGCACTACAACATACCAGTAGCGATGAATGTAATGCTGATACTCCTTGAAATATGAGCATAAATGATCATCTACAGCTCGCCACTCACGATCGTGCTCAAAATTAATAATCTCATTCTTATTATTATTATTACTATTATTATTCTTACTACTACTATTACTATTATTATTATATTTATTTTTATTATTTATTAAAATTTAAAATAATTTTTTTTGAATACCATTGCGACCCCCTGCCTCTGCTGCGCTCCTTCGCCACCTACCACTGGTGCCCACGGCCCCCCACCCTCTATGGCGCCCCTTCGTCGCCCACCATCGATGCCCGCGGCCTCCCAACCCATCCTGATTCCCCTCCGTCGTCCACCATCGATGCCCGCGGCCCCCCAACCCATCCCATCACCACTGTCATGCGGCCCACCACCCCATGCGGCCCCCCCCCCCTACAGCCGGCATCCATCCTCTGCACGCTGCCGTCTGCCACTGGCCACTGCATGGAACAACCCACGACCCCATCACCACCCAATGATCCCCCACCCACGCGCCCTCCACCCCTACAGCGATACCCACCCTCTGCACCCCGCCGCCCACCATTGGCCACCGCACGAAAACACCCATGGTCCTCCAAATGATCGAAAGAGAACCAGAAAAAAATTACCATCAACGATGGCAGTGACAACGACAACGACAGTGGCAATGGCGATGACAATGACGGTGACCCCGACGATGACAATGACGGCAGCAACGGTAGCGGTAGGGGAGACTAGGTCACCGATCGGTGGAAGCCAAGTAGGAGGGGGAGAGAGAAGACAAGGGAGTGGGCAAGAGTAGGTTTCGACCGGGGTAAAGAGAAGACAAGGGGGTTTCGTGTGAATGTAGTGGGAGGAGATATTTCAAGATTTTTTAGCGATGACTTTTTAGCGACGCAAATTCATCGCTAAAAGTATTATTAGGAATGAAAAATAATTTTTCATCCTACCAATTATTTTTCTAAAAAATTTTTCTTTCCAAAAATATTTGAAATATTTGATAAAATTATTTATGATAAAAAATAAATTTTTATCGTAAATAATTTTTAGTATATAAATAATTTAAAATTTTTTTAAAAAAAGCTGAGAATATTTACGATGGAAATTTTTCCATCGCAAATAAGTATTATTTATGATAGAAAATGTATTCCATCACAAATAAATATTATTTACGATGAAAATTCATATTCCATCATAAATAATTGTCTATATATATAAAATATAAATAATTAAAAAAGATCAAATTTTTTATGATGAAAATTTTTATAAAAAAAGTAAAAATGTGATGTGCATGGTCAATGTGATGGCATTGAGCAGTGCAAGCGCTTCCACTGTTAACTAGCCCATGGGCAAATTATTTTTTTTTATTTTTTAAAAATTAATATTTTTTTAAAAAATTATTCTTCTCTAAATATTTTATAATTTTAAAATTTAAAATTTATCTTTATCATTCATTATTTAAGTAATTATTATTCGAGTATCGTTATAAAAGATCACCTCGATCTGATAGCTCTAACTTTGTAGATCGATAAAATTTGATTTTAATGGTCACAAATGATTGCATGATGATCTGATAGATAGAAATCATCGATGGATTTAAAAATTTACAACGATGATCTCTGTGATATTTATAGTATACTATCAAAATTTTACTTCAATCGAACATTATTATCATGGTCAATTTAGTATATGATGATTTTGACCATTAAATAAAAAAGAATGATCAAATGGTCAAACGACGTCCGATTAAGATAATTTTTTAAATAAATGATCTTTGCTACTACTTGGATCATTTGTATGGTGAAAATCATAAAATTCAAACTATAAGTATATGAACGATATAAAACTACATGTCTCTTGATACTTATTTTTAAAATCCTTAAGTAATTATACTTATATTTTTTAAAATCTGCTTAACATGGATGGTTCATATATATATGGTTAAAATTTTATGGTCACCACCGCGTAAATGATAAAAGTAGTAGCAAAGATCATTTATCTAAATAATCATCTTAATTGAATGCTATTTGACCTTTTAATCACTCATTTTTCATTTAATGGTCTAAATCATCTTATACTAAATTGATCATGATAATGATATCTAATTGAAGTGAATTTAGATAGTATGCTATAAATATCACAAAGATTATCATTGCAAAATTTTGGATCCATTGATGATTCTATCCATCAGATCATCATGCGGTTGTTCGCGGTCATTGAAATCAAATTTTATCGATCTGCATAACTAGAGTTACCAGATCGAGATAATATTTTATTACGATGCTCGCATTATAATTACTTAAATAATGAATAGTAAAGATGAACTTTAAATTTTAAAATTATGTAATATTTAGAAAAAAATTATTTATGATGTAATATTTTCATTATAAATAATTTGATATTTTTTAAATTTTTAAGTAATTTATTTTATTTAGATAATTTATGATGAAAATATTATGTTGTAAATAATTAATTATTTATGATGAAAAAAATTTACATCATAAATAATAAATTATTTATGATGGAATATCTCCATCATAAATAATTTAGTATTTTTTTAATTTTTTAAATAATTTATTATTATAGATTATTTATGATGGAGATATTTTATTATAAATAATTAATTATTTATAATGTAAATCCCATTTCTATAATAAATAATTGATTATTTATGATGTAATACTTTCATCATAAATAATTTAATATTTTTTAATTTTTTAAGTAATTTATTTTATTCAAATGATTTATGATAAAAATATTACATCATAAATAATTGATTATTTACTATGAAAAAAATTTGCAATGCAAATAATAAATTATTTATTATGTAATATTTCCATCCTAAATAATTCAATATTTTTTAACTTTTTAAATAATTTATTTTTATAGATTACCTATGATGGAGATATTCCATCATAAATAATTAATTATTTATGATGAAAATTTTATTTATGTCATAAATAATTGATTATTTATGACATAATATTTTTATTGCAAATAATATGATATATTTTAATTTTTTAAGTAATTTATTTTATTTAGATTATTTATGATGAAAATATTATATCATAAATAATTGATTATTTATGATAAAAAAATTACATCATAAATAGTAAATTATTTATGATGGAATACCTTCATCATAAATAATTTAATATTTTTAATTTTTTAAATAATTTATTTTTATAGATTATTTATGATGGAGATTTTTATCATAAATAATTTATTATTTATGATGTAAATCCTATTTTTATTATAAATAATTGATTATTTATGATGTAATATTTTTATCACAAATAATTTAATTTTTTTTAATTTTTTAATTAATTTATTTTATTCAAATAATTTATGATGAAAATATTATATCATAAATAATTAATTATTTATGATAAAAAATATATTATAAATAATAAATTATTTATGATGGAATATCTCCATCATAAATAATTCAATATTTTTTTAATTTTTTAATAATTTATTTTTATAGATTATTTATGATGGAGATATTCCATCATAAATAATTGATTATTTAAGATGCAAATCCTATTTACGTCATAAATAATTGATTATTTGGGATGTCATATTTTCATCATAAATAATCTAATATTTTTTAATTTTTTAAGTAATTTACTTTATCCAGATAATTTATGATGAAAATATTTTATCATAAATAATTAATTATTTATGATGAAAAAAATTATATCATAAATAATAAATTATTTATGATAAAATATCTCCATCATAAATAATTTAATTTTTTTATTTTTTAAATAATTTATTTTTATAGATTATTTATGATGGAGATATTCTATCGTAAATAATTAATTATTTATGATATAATTTTTTCTATCATAAATAATTAATTATTTATGATGTAAATTTTCTATCATAAATAATTCAATATTTTTTTTTATTTTTTAAGTAATTTATTTTATTCATATTATTTGTAATGGAAATATTATTTCATAAATAATTAATTATTTATGATAAAAAAATTTATATCATAAATAATAAATTATATATGATAAAATATCTTCATCATAAATAATTTAATATTTTTTAATTTTTTAAATAATTTATTTTTATAAATTATTTATGATGGAGATATTTCATCGTAAATAATTGATTATTTATGAAGCAAATTTTATTTATATCATAAATAATTGATTATTTATGATGTAATATTTCCATCATAAATAATCTAATATTTTTAATTTTTTAAGTAATTTATTTTATTCAAATAATTTATGATGAAAATATTATGTCATAAATAATTAATTATTTATGTTAAAAAAATTTATATCATAAATAATAAATTATTTATGATGAAATATCTTCATCATAAATAATTTGATATTTTTAAATTTTTTAAATAATTTATTTTTATAGATTATTTATGATGGAGATATTTTGTTGTAAATAATTAATTATTTATGATACAATTTTTTTCATCATAAATAATTAATTATTTATGAAGTAAATTTTTCATCATAAATAATTTAATATTTTTTAATTTTTAAATAATTTATTTTATTCAGATTATTTATGATGAAAATATTATGTCATATATAATTAATTACTTATGATGAAAATAAATTACATCATAAATAATAAATTATTTATGATGAATATCTCCATTGCAAATAATTTAGTATTTTTTAAATTTTTAAATAATTTTTTTTAGATTATTTATGATGGAGATATACCATCATAAATAATTGATTATTTATGATGCAAATCCTATTTACATCGTAAATAATCAATTATCTGTGATATAATATTTTCATCATAAATAATCTGATATTTTTTATTTTTAAGTAATTTATTTTATTTAGATAATTTACGACAAAAATATTACACTATAATTAATTGATTATTTTTGATAAAAAAATTATATCATAAATAATAAATTATTTATGATGAAATATTTTCATCATAAATAATTTGATATTTTTTAATTTTTTAAATAATTTATTTTTATAGATTATTTATGATGAAGATATTCCATCGTAAATAATTGATTATTTATGATGCAAATCTATCATAAATAATTTAATATTTTTTAATTTTTTAAGTAATTTATTTTGTTTAGATTATTTACGATAGAATGTTTTCATCGTAAATAATCGATATTTACGATGAAAACTAATTTTTTATCATAAATAATTAATTATTTATAATAAAAAATATTTTGCATTATAAATAATCTTTATTTGTGATGAAATTTTTTTTCATCATAAATAATTAATTATTTATGACAAGAAATTAATTTTCATCGTAAATATCGATTACAAATACTTTTATTTACAACGAAATTTTTTTCATCATAAATAATTTCATCACGAAAGATCTGTTTTCTTGTGCAAGTGAATGGATCACAAATAGAGTACTTTAAGATCGGTGTAAGTAAATGGATCATAGTTAGAGTACCTTATGATTTATGCAGGTGGATGGATAATAAAGAATGAAGCTCTTTAAGATTTATGCATATGGATGAATGATTGAGGCCAAAGTACTTTAATATCGATGCTAACAAATGAGTGACAAAGGATGGGCACTTTAAGATTTATGCAGGTGGATAAATGATAGAGAATAGAGTATTTTGAGATTTGTATAAATAAATGAATGATAAAAGATAGCCTCTATGAAGTAAGAGTATTTTTGCCTTCTTTATTATTTTGTTAGCGGTACTAGGATCGAAATAAATGATTGGGTCATATTATAATAAATTTGAAATTTTGGTGGCTAATAGATATTTTTTAAACTTTTGAGATGTAAATATAAATAGTCCAAACTTGAAGAGGTATCTTTATAATTTTTTTAATTTTTTAAAATTTATGGTATGAATTTCTATGGAGGATGAATCAAGATAAAAAGAAGCTTCATGTAGCGTGCTCGCTAGTTTATGTCGTTGTTAGTTTCGCACCAAGATAGCCGAATTTGTCATTTCTCTCAAGAAGATAGGTGTCTACAAGGACAAATAATCTACGTGGCAAAGAAAACGTTGGCTTAACTACAAAGTATTGTTCATCGAATGTGACATTTTGTTATTTGATTAGTGTTTGATAGGACTTGCATGTCAAGCAAAGGTCCCAGGACAGCTGCTGGTCGCTTGAAATATGAGGCAAATATGAAATCTTTACCGTCCATCCAGTTTCGTTCAAAGTAAGTTAGGTTTGTCATTTTTTTTTTCTTTCAAAATAGAGTTGAATTTGGGGTGTGGCTAGATTGATCTAGGCTTGACTTATAGTTTGCATTATTGGCATTTTACATATGGTTGTTAAGATCGGTTGGGGAAGAACAAGATTAAATCGAGCGAGTTACACGTGTTTAAGTTGATTGATCATAATGAAATGGTTGGGTTATTTAGTGGACAAGGAAACATAAATTCCAGATGTTTCGATGATCATGGGAAGAATTCCATCGAACCAATTAGTTGGTTCGATTAGCCTGCTGATCAATTCTATCTAGAAAAAAAAAAATACTTCTTTTTTGAGCAAAACGGTAGAAAATTCTGCACTCCTACCTCTCATTTCATTGAAGGAAGCAAATGGGTCCAATGAGGACAGCCCAGAACACTAATAGGTTACATTGAGAAAGATCTGCAGTAGTTCCAGATCGACCCTCCCAACGAAACCCCCAAACAGAGACCGACAGTTATGGTCAAAACAAGGAAGAACTTGCCTCTCCCATGACTTTGAACTTTGACCCTCTGGGGAAGCCATGACAACACAATTCCATTGGATTGGATTGGATTGGAGCAAGGCCAGTCCTTGACTTTGAGTCGTGTTTGAGAGAACACCACAAGGAACAAAAGCATTTAGAAACTCACATCCACGCAGTTTCTTTTAATTTTGAAGAGCTAACCTCCAATTATTGTTGGCATTTTTTTCCTTTTTTTCCTCCCCCTGTAAGCAATTATCACGGTCACATGTACACAACGATTGATAATATATGACATTAATAAATACAAGGCGGGAGACCTCATAGTTTTTGTTAATTACTGTTTATTTGGCTGATCGGCTGGAAGACAACATGACCAACGGTATAGATGTTAACTTGGGTCTTTCGCTGGCTTATCCAGCGGCATTTGCAGTCAATTATTATAAGTCCAAACGAATGCAAGCTCTTCAGTCATTTGAAATTTCAGAGACCTCATCGTTCATCACGAGGAATCGAATTCCGGCCCAGCCCACATTGCACCCAGATTTCCAGGCCTGCCAAACAAAAGCCCAACTCTCCTCAAGGCGGTTGATGTTGCGGCATGAGCCCATTACTTCGACCAACCAGCTCATGCCACGTGGTAAGCATTCTGAGAGGAAATTTTTTGGTGTCACCATATATGGCTGGGCCACGTGACATTACTCATCCATCTGCATTCAACCAAAGGAAATTCAGTCGCTGATATCGATATGTTGTTCGTTTTTTTAGACCATTGGAATGGAGCAATTTGAAGCTGGTCGTGGTAGACCCGGTGTATGATTGCATGGCATATACAACTCTGTCATACAGCCATGAGCTGGTCTCATTGTTCATGCATGAAGAATTAATTAGCATGGTGGGAAGTTGCCACAAGCTTCTTTGGATTGACGGTCCTTGCTAAGTGGCCGGCTGGAGGCCTCAGTTTGATCTTAATTTAAGCCCAAAACTGGGTGCTCAAAGACTTACCTCCAACTCAGCCCATCATGAGGGTGGTTGTGGCATGGACTACAAAATATTCGGAATATGCTTTCAACCCAACCTTACATTGTTCTTTTGGTGACTTGTTTGCCAAACTACCCAGGTGTTGTAGATAATATGAGTAAACTACCCAGGTGACTTGACGCTCTAGGACGTTAGCTGACATGATATTTGATGTTTTAACTGCTTTAATTTATTCATTTCTAGAATATGGTGGTTGCTCATTAGTCATTAGGTTTGAATCAGATGAGGTCTCTCAATCTGGGTTGGGTTAAGCAAGTTGAGCCTCTAAACCGAAATCTAACCTATTTAGTAAATTAGCTGGTCATGTATTAGTAACGCCCTAATATATAGAGTTTTCATATGGCATACGTCAATTAGTATTGAATTATGCTGTGTCGAGTGTATTCAGCGGTCAGAACTCTTTAAGCACATTTTGAGCCCCAGCTGAGAGAGGCATGCTTTGATGCATCCAATAAAAAGGAAGAGTTGTCACCATCTCCAGCCCACTAAAAGTATATTAATTCTATAATTGGGTTCTAGTTGTATCTTTTACGTGAATGAATGAATGAATGATTCTTTTCCATTCGTGACGCTTCGAGATCGATATAGACAGATGGAAGAAAGTGGCTGGAGTGTTTTGAAAACCATGCCTTATGGTCGATGTTGCAAAAAAAGATCGATCAATCATTCTTTTGCACCATCGGAACCCTCTATTGGCAGACCTAAACTGCTAGTTCCCCTGGTCCCCAACACTAAACAAACTAGCTAATTTACCGACAAGTTGCCCTTGGGTTAGCAGATTTAGATGCGCTAGATTAGGGCTGACCACTTCCACAACCATAAAAAGGGTTGTCCCACCCACCGATCTTAAAAAATTTAACATGAGGCCCAAATAGGTATCTGAATCGGCCTTTAGCTAACTGGACCTAGTATTGAATACAAGATGAATTAACCACCAAAGGTAAATTAAGATCATGTCTGTTCTAATCAAGTTATTTTTGACTCATCAGGTCGTGTTGGATTCGAGCTAATATATCACTATTATCATTACTTTGAAATAAACTTTTTTGTCTTTTTTCCTGTTTTAGTTAACGCACCGCCCTTGGACGGGATGTCTCCTATTTTTCATCTTCCAGTGAAGGCAAAACAAGTCCAACACGTCGCTGGGCAAATTGAATTCAAATTGGTGAAGACTTCCGAAGTGGCGAATATTGCTGCTTCAGAAAAACATGTTTTTAGTTCTTCTTCTTGTCTCGAGGCTGGCATGCTTCAGATTTCTCAAATAGGGGGAACCTACAAAGTCTGTTAGGACACGTGGAAAGTTGAACAGGCATGCGTTTGAATGCTTGGGTTTAGATAGGTGGAGGCTGTTCCCTTCGTATTCCCTATTCGTTCACATGATGATTTTTATGATGTTGCTTGGCACTTTCCTTACCCTTTCATGTTATTTGTTTGCCGGTTTTGTTCACATTTTCCACATTCACTTCCTAAGCTTGCTAGAGTGTTAGGCACGAAGTCCGGCTAATATCAATCCTATCTATGAAATTATTTCAGCTAACTATGATTTTTGAACCCTTCTCATGATTCTTTTTTCTTTCTTTCTTTCAAAAATATGTGTTGCGGCCAATCCTGGGATACCAATGCGGATTGCCTTCGTGGATAAGGATCAGAGAGCTCATGGCATTGGCTCTAATTGAGCCCTCCATTATTTAAGTCAGAAAGGAGTTTTTTAGCGTGAAGGAAGAAAGAAAGAGAGAAAGGATAAAATTGCATTCACCTTCTATAAAGGATCTTTCGAGCCTATTTATCGCTAGGATTCTAGCTCTTGAGTAAATTATATTCCAACAATAAAGCAAGGGACATGTTGTAACCGCTTGACTTGTGATAGAATTGTTGGAACCTTGTGTGCATTTGGGATGGAGGCTCCACGCCGCTCGGGTTGGTCGTCGAGGTAGTTGGACTTAGATAAGAGACTTCTTCTGATCTACTTGCCCTAGCTTTCATATCAACTTGATGGTCCTGATTAGAATGTCTTAAAAATTTTCCAAGGGCGCCCAGGCCACCACATGGATAATGATTCCGACAAATCTAGTTGCGTCACATCACCTTGCCATAACAATAAGCAATATAAAGCAAAGAATATAGATCCTTCGAACATAAATAATATTACATATCCATCATCTACGCCACTAAAAGTTGTTTAATTTTTACATACCAGCATTCAACAAAACTCCCAATACAAATTATCATAGATCTTACGCATTAAGGAACTTTTTTGATAAAGAAGAAAACACTTTCAAATATAATACACCATTTTGAGTTCAATGGAGTTACTTGAATCACATCCATCTTTTTTCTCTGACAAGATTTTTTCTGAGAGATTCAGAGTATATATCTTAGAGATTATTAAATTATTTTGACTAAGAATTTGACACTAAAATAGGTTGCTGCTACATTGCTAGCCAAATATATAGCTAATGACAAGCATTATGCTCATGCAAAATATTTCTCTATCATAACTAATTTTAATGCTAAATTTAGGCTGCACTAGGTTCGGGCATAAATTTGATGCAAGGCTTAGAAT
This sequence comes from Cocos nucifera, assembly GCA_006176705.1. NCBI lineage: Eukaryota > Viridiplantae > Streptophyta > Magnoliopsida > Arecales > Arecaceae > Cocos > Cocos nucifera. The sequence goes on from QRFJ01000426.1 coordinate 765,639, forward strand.
AAATCTTAGAAGAAAATTACTCTTTACCCCCCTCAACTTTGCCCCAATGCCGCTCTACCCTCTCACGTTTAGATGATTTTAGTTAGATCATTTAGATTAGTTAGTTGATCCAATATGATCCTGGTATTCATCTTTGTTTACATAATTTTAAGAAATACTACTATAAAAAAGTTCTATGGCAGCGATTTTCGAAACCACTGCCATAAATTCTACGACAGTGATTTTCGTTAACCACTGCTATAGGTCCGACCTATAGCAGCGATTACATGAAATCACTATCATAGATCGGACCTATAGCAGTAGTTAGTGAAACCACTACCATAAGTGGGACCTATAATAGCGGTTAGTAGGAACCGCTGTTATAAGCTTATTTATGGTAGCAGTTAATTATAACCGCTGTCATATATATTTTTTAAAAATATTATATAATTTTAAAATTTAATATCCATCTTCATCGTTCATTATCTAAATAATTATCATTAGAGTGTTGTCGCAAAAGATCGCCTCGATCCGATGGCCCTAGCTTCGTCGATAAAAAAAATTCGATTTCGACGATCACAAATGATGATGCAATGATCTGATAGATGAAGACCTCCGATGGATCCAAAAATCTGCAACGATGATCTCGGTGATGTTTGTAGTGTACTATCAAAATTTTACTTCAATCGGATATCATTATCTTGATCAATTTAATATAGATTAGTTTCGACCGTTAAATGATAAACGAGTGATCAAAGGACCAAACGGTGTCCGATTATGAGATAATTTTTTTTATAAATGATCTTGACTACTATTTTAATTATTTTTTATGATGGTGATTATAAAATTCAACTCGTGAGATGAAGAACGATCTAAAACTATACGTCTCCTTATAACCATTTTGAAACTTTACTAGTTGTTATGCTCATGCTTTAGCAATATCTGCTTAACATGAATAATTTATATGAAAATAATTTAAATTTTACTATCATTGCTATATAAAATATTTAAAATTATAATAAAAATTATTTAGCTAAAAAATTATCTCATAATCGAACGTCGTTTAACCCTTTGATCGCTTGTTTCTAATTTAACGGTCGAAATCATTTCATACTAAATTGACCATGATAACTATATTCAATTGAAATAAAATTTTGATAGTATGCTATAAATATCATCGAGATCATCATTGCAGATTTTCAAATTCATCAAAGATCTTCATCTATCAGATCATCGCATCGTCATTCGTGATTGTTGAAATTGAATTTTTCTAATCAATGAAGTTAGGGCCATCGAATCGAGATGATTTTTTACGACAACACTCTAATGATAATTATTTAGATAATGAACGGTGAACATAGATATTAAATTTTAAAATTATATAATATTTAAAAAAATAAAAAAAAAATTATTTTCAATCTATGATAGTGGTTATCAAAAATCGCTGCCGTAGATCTATGGCAGCAGCTCGATAACCACTGCCATAGGTTAAGTTAAAAATCTTTAAATTTTTTCTGCTTCTCTCTCTCTATCTCTCTCCCTCCTCTCCATTACCGGTGAGGCTTTTTTTCCCCCCAACCGATGATGCCCCTCCTTCGCCTCGACTGGCGCCGCCCCTCCTTCCCCCTCCCCCTCCCATCCTCGACCGCCTCTTTCCGCCACCCGCCACCCCCCACTCGCCCCCCACCCCGACTGCCCCTCCTTCCCCCCATCCCTGGCCGCTCCTCCCCACCACCCCCCACCCTCCCCTCGGCCGCCCCTCCTTCCCACCCATCCTCGGCCGCCCCTCCCAGCCACCCTGCCACCCCCAGCCCCCCATCTCCAGCGACCCTCCCAGCCACCCCCCACCCGGTCCCCCCCACCCTCCCTCCGACCGCCCCTTCTTTCCTCCATCCCTGGTCGCCATCCTGCCACCCCCAAGCCCCCCATCTCCGGCGCCCCCTCCCAGCCACCCCCCACCAGGCCCCCCCATCCTCCCTCCGATCGCCCCTTCTTTCCCCCATCCCTGGCTGCCCCTCCCCGCCAACCTGCCACCCCCCACCCCCTAGCCCCCCATCCCGGCCGTCCCTCCCCGCCACCCCCCACCCCCCACACTTTCCCTCCCAATCATCGATCCTTTCATCATTATGCCTCCCAAGCTTCCTCGTCACTATGCCCCCTCCTCCTGACCCTCCATCCTCGACCATCCTTCCTCTCTCTCTTTTCTCTTTCTCTCTTTTCTCTATCTCACTATCTTGCTTTTGTTTTGCAGGTTACCTCTAGTTCCATCATCCTCCTCTAGCATCATTGTCGGTGATCTTCAGAGCTTTCGATGTAATCCACTCTCTATAACCATAGGTATAATTTTTTAATTTTATAGTATAATTTATTAATCATGTATATTTATAATAATTTATAAAATATTTATAATAAATATTATAAATATTATAATTATCTGCATGTCATAGTTTTTGGATCATATCGTGGTGGTAGTCTTGGGCTGTGCCATGTCGGCGACTGTGGACTAGATCTGTCAATAAATTAGATTCGGATCAAAATTTGGATATTTAGATTTAGATCTAATTTTAATTACAGGTATCAGATCCAAATTCGAATACCCGATAGATCTGTACTTGAAGTACCAGATCCGGATCCTAATAAATCCTGAAAGGTCGGACCTCATTTTGAGACTCGAAATTTGGATATTTAGATTTGGATCTAATTTTAATTATAGGTATCAAATCTAAATTCGAATATCCGATGGATCTGTACTTGAAGTACCAGATCTGGATCCTAATAAATTTTGAAAGGTTGGACCCGATTTTGAGACTCGAAACTAAGAAACGGAGAGATTGAGAGGGAAATCGACAGATTGAGAGAAGGAGGACCGATCACTCGTCGACCATCGGCAAAGGAGATCAAGAGTGGGAGGGAGGGAGGGGGTCCAGCCTCATCGCCGTCGTCGGCAAGGGAGATCGAGAGAGGAAGAGAGGAAGGGAGGGATCCGGCCTCACCGCCATCATTAGGAGGGAGGGGGTCCGACCTCGCAGGCGAGGAAGATCGAGAGAGGAAGAGTGGGAGATCGAGAGAGCAAGAGAGGGAGGGAAGGGGTCTGACCTCATCGGCATCATTGGGAGGGATGGGGTCCGGTCTTGCCGACGACGGAGATCGAGAGAGTGAGAGAGGGAGGGATGGGGTCCGACCTCATCGATGAGGGAGATCGAAAGAGGGAGAGAGGGAGAGAGGAAGATCGATAGATGAAAAAGATGGGAGGGAGGGGTTCAGCCTTGCCACCATCGCTGGCGAGAGAGATTAAGAGAGGGAGAGAGGGAGTGATTGAGGGGATGGCACACAATCGAGTCGGCTTGGATATGCAGCCGAGCTGACTCAGGCCATGATTGAGTCGGCTGGGGGAGGACCCGAGTCGGATGTCTCAAGCATGGAGCTGGCTCGACTTCTGAGCGAATAGAATTTGATATGTCTCTCTAAGATTCTAACTTTAAGTCCTAAAGTGCCACCATCATCTACTTTATTTTTCTTTCAGATTTTTGGATTAACATCAAGATTCGCATAAGAGATTGGATCTACGACTGTTGCTCATCCTTAATTATTTATGAATGTAATTCATGTTGTAGAATTTATTGCATAACATTTTCTGAATGTTTATATCTTGTTGCTTTTGTTTATTGCATTGCATAATGATAAATCCGTCAATTGATTAGTGTACATATTAGAGACTATTTATTGATGCTATACTAATATTATTGTTCAACATGTTATATTGATTAATGTTCATTAATGTTGCAGATCATGATGGCACTGAAATGCCATCTAGCTTTCACCCCTGCCCCTCAGCTGGTTACATGCGGTTCAACATCTGAGAAGCAGTTGGAGCATACTCCATCCACCTCGACATCGACTGCTCAGGGATCTCCATCGTCGGCATCTACTCCACCAACGGCATCAACTCCACTGGTAGCTGAGTCTCTACTGTCGTTCATATCTGAGATACATGCTACTATGCAGGCATCTGAGTGTACGTTTTTATTATATTAGCACAACTTTATTTTTTATATAGCATTTATATACTTATATATTTGCATAACATATTTGTATTATAGGTGCATCATCCAGTCGGATATTTTACAATCCCACACGTATGGCACACGTGTGAAACCGCTAGCATCAAGTGATGGTCTATTACGATGCAGAAGAGAGGTTGGTAGGGAAGACCGTGTGGGAGATGTATTCTTTTTTGGAGTGCTTGTGAGGTGATAGGACATCATTCCCGTAGAGCCCAAAGACTGACGTTTGATGGATGCTGCCATCAGGGATCGGGTATAGGAGGAGATATGGATAAATACGTGCATCTTAGTTATATTATGCATTTTATATGTTTACACTATATATGTTTGATTAGAATAATTTTGTAACTGATTTTTGATAACTTTGTGCAAAGGAGACACGACTTTTTCGATCACGAAAGGGCTCGAGATGTCCGACTAAGAAAGATCGGAGAGTTATACTGGGGTTACAAGATCAAGCTCTATAGAGGATGGCTCGAGCACTGATGAGACACTCTGGAGGTGCTTATTCCCTGGATATAGGACTATCCTTTGAGTCAGTGGGAGAAGATGGTTAGACACTGAAGGAGTTTGGAGTTCGAGGTAAAATTTTTAACTTTTAAATTTTTCAATATGCTTAAAATTTTATTTAAATATTTTTTAAATATTTATTATTTATTTGAATACTTATTAGGCTACCTTCCATCAAAATCGAGAGAACCATGCAGCCCAGGAGTATAGCACACTCTAGGCCACGAGTTTATAACCAATCGTGTAAATAGAGAGATAATTAATTCTAAATCTTACTAGATAAATTAAATTCATATTTTTTATCATCTTTCTGATAAATTTGTTCTTTATTATAGTTGATGAGAGATGGAGTGATGTCCAACCGTAGCGAGATCTTTCGATCCAACCGCACGGACAAGATTGGTAGGCCGATGAATGCCGCGATCGAACGTATTTTTGTATTAGTATATATGATTAGTATTATAGCATTTCTTATAAAATTTTATTTTAATTTATAATTATAGGATCAGTTAGATGCGCTCGTGAATGAAAGCCTGGATACCTCTGGGCATCATGACCATCTGTCTTAGGTCTTGAGGCCTGAGCACTCTAGGAGGATCCAATGCAGGCCCGAAAACACACCGACGAGCTACTGGTCTGAGGCAAGCGTCTTCTCATAGACTTTCGATATTATCAGCCGAAAGGAGCTTGAGGAGGCACTGGCATGGGCAGATCATGCTGCGACATGGATAGATCAGACTGAGGAGTGTGCATCTCATCTAGAGGCCATCGTGAGAGACATGATGTCGACGCTCAGCGCGTATTTTGAAGTCACGGGCTTTGAGGATATGTTGGCCTGCATTCTAGCTTCAGCTTTAGTTTTGGCTCAGGCTTCAGCACCAGCTCCAACTTTGGCTCAGGCTTCGGCTCCAGCTCCAGCTCCGGTTCTGGCTTCAGCTCCTGATGATGACGACGATGATGTAGATTTAGAAGACTTTTGATGTATTTTATTTTTTAAAAAAATATTATAATAAATTTTATTCGGTAATAAAATTTTAGTATTTTAAAATAATTTTTATATTTATTATATTTTCTTATGTTATATATCTGTATTAATCAGATAAAATATATAAAAAAATAAAAATTTTAATTTTTTTTAATTATTCAAGATCTACGACAGTGGTTTTATAATCATTATCATATTCATGCCAATCGCTGCCATAGGTTCCTGATGCAAACTGTTGGAGATAAATCTCGCTCCCACCAAAGTTCAGTTCGATGCCTAACCTAACGCAATCGATAGCCACGGAAGAGCCTCAGCGATCGAGCTCCTTCCGAACTTTCCAGTGATCGAGCCTTGGCCGCACTTCTCTAGTCAGCCACTTGCGGAAGCCAAACTCCTTCCGAGCTTTCCCTTTGGCCGACCTCCTCAGCGATTACGCTCCGATCGAGCTCCTCAACGATCGAGCTCCAATCGGACTCTCACAGAAGTCGAACTCCTTTCGAGCCTCTCCTTTGATCGAATTCCTCCAGAAGTCCGAACTCTTTTAAAATTGGTATATGTCCGAGTCCAGCAGCCAACGTCTGCTTTCTCGAGCTACGACTGTCAGACCTCGATGGTATGGCCACCACTACCAGTCTGACGGTACCTTTTCCTCCATAACAAGTCTCATGCAGCCCGCAATCGGACGACATGGCCACCACTACTGGCGACACCATTTTCTCTGTAACCAACCTCATGCGACCCATGACCCATTAGTATGACTGTCACTATCCACCTGACGATGACTTTCTCTCCGTACCAAACTCCATGCTACCCCGATGGCTCGCTAACAAGCGGTATGGCCGTCACCATCAATCAAGCTCCGCCTATAAGTAGGACCCCCCAGATATGCTAACTCTGATCTCTAAGCTCTAAGCTCTCTTCCTCTTCTCTAAATTCTGCTGAACTCATTTTCGAGCACTCCATTCCTATTGGTCAGAGCTGACTTGATCGTCGGAGAGTCCTGCCAGAGCCACCCCCCATCGGCTCCGGATGGGACTTTATTTTGCAAATCCCCGACGGCGACCTCATCGACCTCCACTCTAGCTGATTTTGACGATGATCAATTTCTGCACCAACAGATTGGCGCTAGAAAGAGGGTCCGAACCTTCGAGATTTTTTTATTCTTAAAAGAGTGCTCGATGATGATTTCTCTCTTTCCTCTTCGGAGTTCTTCCTTCTTCCTCTCCAGAGTTCTTTCTCAAGAGAAAATGCCTCCCAGGAGAGCTTCGACTCGATGATCAATGGCCTCCATGGTTCGATTCCATCCAGATCCATCTGCTCCCGTTTCAGCCTCGGTAGCCAAGGTTCCACCTAAAGCCGCCGTAGATGTGGGGCAGTTCAACTGACTTGTCTAGTAGGTCCGTGGCCTCATCGAGGCAATGCAGGCCATACAGCAGTCTCTGGCGGTGACTCTATCAGAAAACCCATCATCGAAATATCAAAAATCGATCCCAAGAAAGAGTACCTGGGCCAACGTATCCATTGCCCCTGAGAAGGAGAAATAGAGAGCCGAGGATCTATGTTTCGATCATGGTTCTCTCCTGGAGGAGACCTTTCCCATTTATAGCCAAAAGTCCCCCAAGATTTGCAATCAAGACAACGCTTTCGATCATAGGCTGCGGAAGATGGACCGATGGATTGAAGAGCTCGACCACGTTGTCTCGGCTCATCGTGCCGACGTTCGCACCGATCCTCCTTTCTTCCTCCAGATTATGCAAGAGCCCATTCCACCGAACTTCAGGCTTCCTCAACTTGAAAGCTACGATGGAGCCTCTGATCCGGTTGATCATCTGAAGGCCTTCCGAATCATGATGTTACTCCACGGTGCTTTAGACGCCATACTGTGCCGAGCCTTCCCATCTATCTTAAAGGGAGCAACGAAAAATTAGTACTCGATATTGAAGTCGGGTACGATCTTTTTTTTTTATCAGATGAGCCGTCAGTTCGTGGCTCACTTCATCAGCAGTCGACGTCCATGCCGAGATTCAAATTTCCTAATGAACGTCAAGTAGAAGCAAGGAAAATCCATCCGAACTTACGTCACCCAGTTTAACACCGTGGCTTTGAAAGTCCGGGACCTAGACCAGTCTATTATGATGGCCGCACTCAAGGATGACCTTCAGAAGAATGACTTGTTGTTCTTCCTAAAAAAAAAGTATCTCAGGAACTTCGCCGATCTGCTGGCTCGGACCGAGGGATATGCCCATATGGAAGAAGCTTTCAAATTGAAAGATGAAGAAGCCTTAAGAGAGCGGCGGGCAGATGAGTATAATAGACCCACTATCGATGGAGAGCCAAGCAAAGTTCGACCGTGCTCACGAACTCCCTTCGGACGTAGGCAAGTCCGAACTCTTCGAGCTCGCCACTAAGGAAGCTCCGATAGAAGGGCGCAAAGAAGCCCTCCTTTCGAAAGATTCCACGAGTACGGCCCCCTCAATGCTCCTCGAACTCAAATTTTTATGGAAGTTAAGAACCAGCTACCAAGATCAGAAGGATTATGATTGTTAGATATATGTGCCCTAGAAGCCAGAATTGGCTGACACTTGTAATACACTTCTAGGGGCAAAATTATAATTTTGACTAAAAGCAATAAATGGGTTATTTTCTATCACATATGTATATTTAGTGTCTGTGATACATCCTTTGAGTTAATGGTAATGATAATTCATATTTTCAAGAGTTGAAAATTTAAGACATGAATATTCAAGAGTCGAATCAGAAGAATTCTGATCCATCGAAAGGAGTTTTGATGATGTCAATGATAGAGATCATGACATATCTCATTACCATATAGAACTGAACCTAACTGGATCACACAAACAAGGGTTTGAATCTGGTGATCATCAATTGAACTAATCTAGTTTAATTGATCTGAATGAGATTCAATTAGGTTCAAGGAAATCATGCTAGCACTCGATTGAACCTAACGTTCTTCTTTTGCTATCATAAATAAGTTATCCTATCTGAGCTAAAGGAGTTTGTGCTCAAACAGAGGCCTTCATATGGTCTGACAGGAGGTTGTCCAAGTCAGAAAAGATTGTCTTATTTGTAAGATACTATTGCCATTTTTGGTCACCTGCCATTTCTTGTTCTTTGACTTTGGTCAAAAGTTTACCTTTGACTGATCAAATATTGACCGTTGATACTTTGACTTTTGACCACATGTCATGCACCTATTGGAGAGCTGGTGGGGGCCTGTCCCCTACCAGAACCTGGCAAGGAGAAGGGCGCATGCCACCCTAGGCGTGTGCCCAAGTTGGAGGCGCCTAGGAGTCCTTATTGGACAAGGACTCCATCTCCTTTTTGGATTCCAATTAGAGTTCTTCTAAGAACCAACTTTGACTGGTCTTAGGTGCCCTCTAAGGAGGAATCCAGGGGTCTCTATTCCCACCAATCATATTTAGATCTGATTTCACAAAGGATTATGATTGGTTGGGAGGAAGAGGAGTTGGATCACGCTTAGTCTATAAAAGAGACCCTGCGCCCAACTCAGATTAAAAAAAAGCAATTCAATTGAGAAACCCCACGCCCCAAGGCTGCCTCTCCCCCCCTTCTCCACGCCATAGTCTCTTCTCCCCTTGCTCTCCACGTCCAAAAGGAGTTTTGGACCTTGGTTGGTGCGATTCAGATCAAAGAAAGGCGATCAAAAATAAGAAGGCTGTGCTGCTGCAAAGGACGACTGCTCATCTTCAAAAGAGTTTTGAAGATCCTTCAGATCAGATCCAGATCTGATTTTTGGAGGTGTGATAGAGAAGAAGAGGATCTCCAGATCCAACCCGAGTGGATACCGGTAGAGGCCAGGCGCTTGCGTGGCTAAGATCCAGAATCTTCCGCTGCAAACAGGATCATCAACAGGATAATAGGATTACCCAGATCAGGTAAATTAAATTTGATTTAATTTATCTTTTAATTTTATTTTATTAAAATAATAAGAATCAGATCTAAAATATATCAAGATCTGATTGGGATCAAGAGAAAAAAATTTGAAATATATCTCTTGATCTGATCAGATCTGAACGAACCTGGACCGAGAAATCAGGATTTTCCTTCAACGATCTCCCTCAAACAAGCACGATCGAAGCAAGTACTGCCTCTACCACCGCGACCACAATCACGATATTGAGAAATGCATCCAGCTTCGAGATGAAATTGAGGAGCTCGTCAGAAAGGGATGGCTGGGTAAATTCCTTCGACGCCAACTTGAAGCAGGAGAAGATCGGCCAAGGGCACCTCCATAACCAGAAATGACAAGGAGCCCGGCCGCATGAAAGAAGGTCGACCGTCTTCCGGCATCATCAACATTACCCTTGAGAGGAGCTTGGTACATTGATAATTCGTCATCTCCTAGCATCAAAGCCAAGAGAAGCATGCTCCAAATTGAGGAGGCCAGCATGAGATAGAGAAGGTCGTCCGGCCCAGGACTTACTGCCCGTGGGAACTCAGAAGAACAACGCCCCCACGATCCTAAAATGGGGATGTGCTACCCATAACTCTCTTTCAATAAAATTCTTTCCTTCCAATAATGTTATTTCTAGGTGCAAAAACTATGTGATGACAGGGAAGAAGCAGTCAGTAGTTGCCGTGTTAGGAACAGGAGGAGAACCTCGTTCTAATACGAGCAGGTTAAAGACCTTCAACCTTGGCTAGAGATAAGATCTCTTCCGAGCGACCGCAACAACCTCGGCTAGAGATAAGATCTCTCCCGAGCGACCGTGACAACCTCATCTAGAGATAAGATCTCTCCCAAGCGATCTAGTTAACCTCGGCTTGAGATAAGATCTCTTTCGAGCGACCGCATCAACCTCTACCAGAGATAAGATCTCTTTCGAGCGACCGCGACAATCTCGACTAGAGATAAGATCTCTTCTGAGTGATCGAGTCAACCTCGGCCAGAGATAAGATCTCTTTCGAGCAACCGAGCCAACCTCGATCAGAGATAAGATCTCTTCCGAGCGACCATGACAATCTCGACCAGAGATAAGATCTCTTTCGAGCAACCGCATCAACCTCGATCAGAGATAAGATCTCTTTCGAGCGACTGAGCCAACCTCGGCTAGAGATAAGATCTCTTCCGAGCGATCGAGTCAACCTCGGTCAGAGGTAAGATCTCTCCCAAGCGACCGCATCAATCTTGGCCAGAGATAAGATCTCTTTCGAGCGACTGTGACAACCTCGATCAGAGATAAGATCTCTTCCGAGCGACCGAGCTAATCTCAACTAGAGATAAGATCTCTTTCGAGCGACCGCAATAACCTCGATCAGAGATAAGATCTCTTCCGAGCGATCGAGTCAAACTCAGCGACAACCTCGGTCAGAGATAAGATTTCTTCCGAGCGATCGAGCCAACTTCGGCTAGAGATAAGATCTCTCTCGAGCGATCGAGTCCATCCCGACTAAAAGATAAGATTTCTCTCAAGCAACCGCGACAACCTCGGCTAGAGATAAGATCTCTCCCGAGTGACCGAACCAACCTCGGCTAGAGATAAGATCTCTTTCGAGTGACCGAGCCAACCTCGACCAGAGATAAGATCTCTTCCAAGTGATCGAGTCAATCTCGGCTAGAGATAAGATCGCTCCTGAGCAACCGCAACAACCTCGACCAGAGATAAGATCTCTCTCGAGCGATCGAGCTAACCTCGACTAGAGATAAGATCTCTTCCGAGCGATCGAGTCAACCTAGGCTAGAGATAAGATCTCTCTCAAGCGACCACGACAACCTCGGCCAGAGATAAAATCTCTTCCAAGCGATCATGACAACCTCGGTCAAAGATAAGATCTCTCTAGAGCGATCGAGTCAAACTCGACTAGAGATAAGATCTCTCCCGAGCAACCGCAACAACCTCGGCTAGAGATAAGATCTCTTCCGAGGGAGAGACCGTGATAATCTTGATCAGAGATAAGATCTCTCCCAAGCGACCGCGTCAACCTCGGTTAGAGATTGAGCCAGCCTCGACTAGATATAAGATCTCTCTCGAGCGATCGAGCCAACCTTGGCTAGAGATAAGATCTCTCCCAAGCTTTGAAGAACCTTATCCTAACGTGAGCAAAGTCGAAGGTCTCGTTCACCATAGACGAGACGGAGGGAGAGACCCTAACAATGGCCCTTATGTGCCCCCACAGTCCGTTAGAAATAGGAGGAGAACCTTCTCCTAATGCGAGCAAAGTCGAAGGCCTCATTCATTTTAGACGAGATGGAGGGAGAGGCCCTGATAACGACCATTATGTGCTCTCACAGTTCGTTAGAAATAGGAGGAGAACCTCGTCCTAACGCGAGCAAAGTCGAAGGCCTCGTTCATCTTAGATGAGACAAAGGAAGAGGCCCTAACAATAGCCCTTATGTGCCCCCATAGTCCGTTAGGAACGAAAGAAGAATCTTGTCCTAATGCGAGCAAAGTTTAAATTCGAGCTCAAGTTACAGAAATAGGATCTCCATCAACCTCGTGAATAAGTTCTCCTTGAGCCCCCAGGCCCTCCCACCCGCCAGATAAACAAGACAACTCGGTAGAGGTCAGTCAACTATTAGATATATATGCCCTAGAAGCCAGAATTGGCTGACACTTGTAATACACTTCTAGGGGCAAAATTATAATTTTGACTATAATCAATAAAATGGGTTATTTTCTATCACATATGTGTATTTAGTGTCTGTGATACATCCTTTGAGTTAATGGTAATGATAATTCATATTTTCAAGAGTTGAAAATTTAAGACATGAATAATCATTATTAACTCATAAAATGCTCCCGACCATAGGATCATCACGAGGATGGTGATTGATCCGGAAGGTTGGTGTACAATCGCTTCTCTTTAGTAGATGAGTCTTGAGTCTACGGTGTGGAGACACCGGAGCGAGAGTACAGGTACTCGTTAGAGAACGAGGGCACTGAGCGTGACCACCTCGAGTAGTCATTAGGGAGTCTACCTTCTCGTCAATGACTGACTCGATGCTGCAGTAGTGTGTCTGGTTCTTTGACCTGAGATGCATCGGCAGTTCACCTTGAGGGTGTTATAGTTTGACTACACCATTACTCGATCTCCTAGCCATATGGAACCCTGAGGTGTATGTTGGCTATAGCATGTTCATTGTAGGAACTGGATTGCATCAAGATGGAATCTATCTACCTCGGTGGTAGAGGAGCAGCCCTATGATGATCATGAGAATCAAGTCCAGAAGTCCATGGCCATGGCAGAGTGAAATAATAGAAAGAGTTTCTATTTAGATTTTCACATCGGACTCGAATCGAATGATTACATCATATGACAGAGACTAGGGTTTGACGAGTTCACCTTAACCCTAATCTGATCGGGGCTCAAGATAGAAGAACTTAATCACACAGGTAGCTGCACCAAGAGGTTCGCATTCAGCTCTATGGGTTGCCACCATATACTGCTAGGTGTCACTGGTGGATTTTGGGAGCAATTAGAATGATTTAGATGATCGATCATTCTAGCTGTTCGAATCAGAAGAGTTCTGATCCATCGAAAGGAGTTTCGATGATGTCGATGATAGAGATCATGACATATCCCATTACCATACAGAACTGAACCTAACTGGGTCACACAAACAAGGGTTTGAATCTGGTGATCATCAATTGAACTGATCTAGTTCAATTGATCTGAATGAGATTCAATTAGGTTCAAGAAAATCGTGCTAGCACTCGATTGAACCTAACGTTCTTCTTTTACTATCATAAATAAGTTGTCCTGTCTGAGCCAAAGGAGTTTGTGCTCAATCAGAGGCCTTCATATGGTCTGACTGGAGGTTGTCCAAGTCAGAAAAGGTTGTCTTATTTTGTAAGACATTACCTGCCATTTTTGGTCACCTGCCATTTCTTGTTCTTTGACTTTGGTCAAAAGTCTACCTTTGACTGGTCAAACGTTGACCATTGACACTTTGACTTTTGACCACATGTCATGCACCTATTGGAGAGCTGGTGGGGGCCTGTCCCCCTGCCAGAACCTGGCAAGGAGAGGGCGCACGCCACCCTTGGCGTGTGCCCAAGTTGGAGGCGCCTAGGAGTCCTTGTTGGACAAGGACTCCATCTCCTTTTTGGATTCCAATTAGAGTTCTTCTAAGAACCAACTTTGACTGGTCTTAGGCACCCTCTAAGGAGGAATCCAGGGGACTCTATTCCCACCAATCAGATTTAGATCTGATTTCACAAAGGGTTGTGATTGGTTGGGAAGAAGAGGAGTTGGATCACAGTTAGTCTATAAATAAGACCCTGCGCCCAACTCAAATTATAGGAGATGATTGAATCATAATTCCCCACCCAAGGCTGCCTCTCCCCTCTTCCTCCATGCCAAATCCACATTCTTTCCTTTCTCTCCATGTCCAAAAGGAGTTTTGGATTTTGGTTGGTGCGATTCAGATCAAAGAAAGACGAGTTAAAGCTAGAAGGCTGCACTGCTGCAAAGGACGACTGCTGATCTTCAAAAGAAATTTTGAAGATCCTCCAGATCAGATCTAGATGTAATTTTTGAAGACGTGATAGAGAAGAAGAGGATCTCCAGATCCAGCCTGAGTGAATACCGATAGAGACCAGGCGCTTGCGTGGCTAGATCCAGAATCTTCCGCTGTAAATAGGATCATCAATGGATAATAGGATTATCCAAATCAGATAAATTAAATTTGATTTAATTTATTTTTATTTTATTTTATTTATTAAAATAATAAGAATCAGATCTAAAATATTTCAGATCTGATATAGATCAAACAAAATTTTTTTTGAAATATATCTCTTGATCTGATCAGATCTGAACGAACCTGAATCGAAAAATTAGGATTTCTCCTTCACCAACCTCGGCCAGAGATAAGATCGGATACAACCTTACCCTAAGATTAGATCTCCCCCGAGGCAATCTTGGCTGCTGGAAACAATATCGCTCCTGAGGAGCTCAACCTCCGATCTCAATCGTAGGAGATGAGATCTACTTCGGTCGGAGATGAGATCTCTCCTGGGCTTCAACTTCAACTTTGGTCGAAGATGAGATCCCCCCCGAGCTTCAACCTGAATCAACACGGAGCCCAAAAGAAAACTTCGGCAGTTGTCTTTTCTGCACTCCCTTCCTTCGAGTTTCGAATTTGGAGGAGGGACTATTGTTGGGGATAAATTTTACTTTCGTCGAAGTTCAGTTCGATACCTAGCCTAACGCAATCGGTAGCAACGAAAGAGCCTCAGCGGTCGAGCTTCTTCCGAACTCTCCAGCGATCAAGCCTTGGCCACACTCCTCCAGTCAGCCGCCTGTAGGAGTTGAACTCCTTCTGAGCTTTTTCTTTGGTCGAACTTCTTCCGAGCTCCCCCTTTGGTCGACCTCTTCAGCGGTTGCGCCCCGACTGAGCTCCTCAGCGGCCTAGCTCCTGTCGGACTCCCATAGGAGTCGAACTCCTTTCGAGCCTCCCCTTTGGCCGAACTCCTTCAGGAGTTCGAACTTCTTTAAAATTGGTATGTGCCCGAGTCCACCAACCAACGTCTGCTTTTTTGAGCTGCGGCTGTCGGACCTCGATGGTATGGTTGCCACTACCAGTCTGGCAGTATCTTTTTCTCCATAATAAGTCCCATGTGGTCCGTAACCGGACGACATGGCCACCACTATCGGCGATACCACTTTCTCCGTAATCAGCCTCATGCGACCCACGATCCGTCAGTATGGCTATCACTGTCCACCTGATGATGCCTTCCTTTCCATACCGAACTCCATGCGACCCTGATGGCTCGCTCCCAGGTGGTATGGCCGTCACCATCAATCAAGCTCCGCCTATAAATAGGATCCTCCAGATATGCTAACTCTGATATCTAAGCTCTCCTCCTCTTCTCTAAACTCTATCAAACTCATTTTCGAACACTCCATTTCTGTTGGCTAAAGCTGACTTGATCGTCGGAGGGTTCTGCCGGAGCCACCTCCCACTGGCTCCGGATGGGACTTTATTTTGTAGATCTCCGGCGGGCGACCTCATCGGCCTCCACTCCAGCTGATTCCGACAACGATCAGTTTCTGCACCAACACAAACGATGTCCACCGCTGCATTAGACCTATGGTAGCGGTTATGTAACCACTGCTATAGATAACCTATGGCAGTGGTTACATAATTGCTGCTGTAGGTCGATCTATTGCAGCGATTTATAAACCACTGCAATAGGCTATCTGTGGCAGCGGTTCAAACAACCGCTGCCATAGAGCTACGGCGACGACTGTAGTAGTAGCGGTTAAAAAACTGCTGCCATAACTTATGACAATGATTTTTTGGACTACGGCAGTAGTTACGAACCGCTGTCGTAGCCTTTTTTTTGTAGTAGTGAAATTATATCATACACGTATCACATAATAACTTAGGTATATTTTAGACTCTAAAATATCTTTTTATGTGATGTTTCCTTTCTCATGTTATCTACAATTTCTCTCCTATAGAAGAAATAAGAAAAGGGAGCTAAAGAAATGATATTATGAGTAGGGAGAAAGAATATAAACTAGGATAAACCACGAGGGGACAAGGGAGAGCTAGACTTACACAATCATTTGTAGTCATTTGTCAAGATGGCATTCTATGCATTACTAAATCATTTGGGGTGACAACTATTATAATGGATTCAAGGACAAGTGGAAGCAAAAGGCCATCTTCGCTACATACTCCCATGGCAAAACTAGAGCATCATAAATGGGTGCTCTAATAGCTTAACTTCTTCATTTGTAGTGGCGCCGACAAGTCCTCACTTGATGAGATCTCGTAGGAGGAGGAGGTTACTAAATGGAATGGTTGTTCTAGAATCCATGAAGTAGTCATTTGTCAATGACACCAACTTTCCTGAGTAGACCTTCTTTACTGATGTTCCAACCTGGACTGTCAATGCAGACTAGCTCTCGATAGTGCCTTATGACTAAGTGAAACAGATATAGATACTCAGCCTCAAACCATCGTCTACATTTCATCTGGGAGTGGCATGTTGAAACTCGAATCCACAAATATCTACTAGAGCTCGGAGCTCATAAATAATATCAAATTTCTCTTCAACTTCAACAGCATAGAGATCCCCTCCAAATATTGGCTCTTGATATCTAGCCAAGGCAAGATTCATCCCTTGGTCTTCTAGCTTGTGGATCCATTCATGATGGAGATCAAGGACTCTATCTCTCTTACCTTTGCCATTGTCAACATCTCTATCCAATTCAATAGGTCTAGCTCTAGCTCTACTACCATAGGCCATAGCTCAATTCAGATGTAACAACACCATAGCAACCACTAGCGACAACACCAATGATATTAAAATTAGAGAGACAACAGTAATATCCAAAGAGTTTAATTTTTTTGAGTTTGTGTTGAATGGCTGTGCAGCTCAAATATTCTTCTAGCCAAAGTCAAGCGAGATCCTAAATTTTGGTGATAGCAGGAAGAATTCATCTCTAGAGCTTTAGGTGAAAGCCTCTTCTTCCACCACCAGATAGTCACCTCTACCACCATGATGACAAGAAGAACAAGTGATTAATAGGGCCACCTGAAGAGAGAGCAATGATGAAGAGATGCAATCATCCTCCTTTGCCCCTGTCTAGCCATCCTTCATAAGGTAAAATTTGATGATTAGATTCTTGATGGAGAGCTTACTCCAACCATCTAGATCTCGAGACATTAGTGCAAGAGTTGAAGAGTAGTTAGATGATTGAGCTAGAAAAGCGATTTAGAAAGTGGTTGGTCTAAAAGTCAGCCAATAGCAAGGATGATAGATCCAAAAAGGAAGAAAGGAGTGAAAGATTAGAACAAAATAATACATTAATTTTAGGAAGATATTTCATAAAGTCCTTAAGAAGCTAAATGTATTTTTGTCATTTGAAATAACATAATAAAGATGTTGGATGGTTGATGATTGCAAGATCATATTAATCAATCGACCGGCTTAAAGGATCCAATTTTTTTTTAAAAAGGGGCAGAGTACAACTTAGGCAAATTTGAGGGGGCAAAGTATAATTTCTTTTGAACCTAATGCTTGTCATATAATATTTGGAAGGGAGGCATATAACCAAAGAATTATTATATTGGTTAAACTTGCTTATGATAGGCTTAACTATTTCAAGAGAGAGTTGTGTACATTTAAGGGCTTTTTTTTTCTTTTTTTGTGATATAAATGCACCTTTCATATCTATTTTTTACTTCTTTATGAACATATACAAAAGTTATTATTCAATATATATATATATATAATTTTGCTGTTTAAAAGTGATGTCATATAAAAATTGACATAACTAAAACATAATTATGAAGTCAAGTTGGGATGTGTGGGTCAAATAAATTTGAGCTCTTCAGCCCTGATCCCATCTTGATTAGATCTAGTTCAAGTCAAGTCAGCTGGGAAAAAAAAGAAAAAGGGACTAATTTTGACCGATGCATTCAATAACCAGCCCGAACTATTAGTGTGGATTAGATCAATTTTAAGTTAGAATGGTCTAGCCAAATCAATGCACGCTTGCACTCTTAGTATTATACATGGAATTGAGTACATCCAACATTTGATATGTTTGATACTGTGGTATCAGTAATATAGTATTTCATATGTTAATGACTCACAATAGACTCCTGATATTAGTAATATGACTCACATCATATTAGGAATATAGTATATCAATATGTAATTTTGCTTGGGCTAGTTGTGCCCTAGTAATTAGGATGTCTCTTTTCAATGCTTTTGAAGCTTTTCCTCCCTGACAAGAAGAAGGAAACATTAACATATGATTGATGTGAGACCACAACAGTTCGATCGGTCCAATTTTCAATCTTTTTTTTTTTTTTTTTGGTAAATCCAATTCTCTATCTTTACACATGGCAGGTGTCCCTTAAAGAACAGTGTCGCAAATGAAAGGGACCAACATTCTCCTTTCCTGTGGTCACAAGCTACAAGGAACCTTACCATTAATTAAAAGGGAAATCAAACTACTTCAAGAGCCCACCACAACCTTCTAAGGTATTCTCCCAGTCTGTTCCAAATTAATCAAGATTCTATAAATCCATGGCTCAAATGCGATAAGATCAAATGCCTGTGCTTCCGTCCAAAGAGGACAGATGAACTCGATGAGACGTGTACGTGATGCAATGTACTTCCCACTTTCCATTGACCACCTCACAAACGAATTCAATGAGCAATATGTGCTATCATATCATGGTTACAGGCGGGCACTGGAGCACGAGGGGCCACAACCATTGCTCAGAAAGGGCCTTGGAGATGGAAACGATAAGCCCATAGCAAAAGCACCAACGTCCAATTTACTCTCTGTGGGGTGGTGGTCCTTGCTCATGAGTCATCAAGCAAGGTGGATAGTTCTAGGCCTGTGTTTGAGCAGTGATTAGGCTCCAGGGCTAATGCAATAAATGGCTCCAAAATTTTGCAGGAGGTGTTAAGCATTGGGAGGTAAGGTCAGAGGACAAAAGGAGGTGGCGTTGGTTGGTGATAGCAGTTCACATGCCAGATAACAACAAGAAGAAATTGATGAGCCGAGAACCAAGAGAGTTGCCACTTTGGATCTCAAAGGTGAGTCATGCATGATCCAGCTAGTGTACCTCGATTCAGGTCTAAAAAGGAAGATCATTTCATCTCCTCAAACCCATGCAAAAAGCCATCTATATTAGGGTCATGTAAAACTCATCTACCAAATGAGAGCTACTATATGCAAAGGAAATGCATGCATTTACGATGGTTGGTTTCGTGGAGGATTTTCGGCACCATGTTTTCTACCCTCGGGCTCTTTTCTTATTGGCATTTATAGGCGTGAGACAACCAAAAGGAAGTCCGCAATTAAGAGATGAGTGCAACACACCAATCAAATATATACAACTCTGATGCTTCACGTGTTCTTGTACAAGCTCGCAGCGACTTGGTTGTTTCAAGCCATGCCTGTCTAGAATGTGTCGAGTGTCAAACGTCCAAACTCTTATCTCCAGCGTGCGTCACGCACATAACCTAGCCACACTCCTAGACGTATCAATCTTAATCTCGCCCACAGTAATCAAATGAAGTTTGTACTAAGAAAAAAATGTGCTGTTCTTGGTACACTAGAACATTAAATGTTGACCACATCGATCTAGGTGACCGTGCACGATATCATTTCCAACAGAAATAACACTAGGGCAACGCAATATATAGGGTTACGTAGCTCGTCTGCGACTCTTTCATTGGTCCCATCAGTGACAACTTTGTACTGTGTTTGCTACTAACTGTCTATGATAGATCCAATCAAAAAGTCCTATATCACTTCTTTTAAAAAAGATCTGTAATACTATAGCACTATTCTTCATTTTTTTTCCTTTAAACAAGCCACAACTGAGACATGAACGCTGTTATACCAAAGAACAAAATGATTCAGTATCTCAGACTACACGTAGAGCTTTCCCATTGCTAGCGCTTAGGTCAATAACTTGCATATTCTTTTATCTCTGTTTTTTTTTTTTTTTTTTGGATTGAAACTTGCATGGAAGAGGGTAATCAAGGCATTTCATACAAGGGAGCAACTTGCAATAGTTTTTGCACGAATAATCTAATCCAACGCTGCCTTGCATGGTTGCATGGGCATCACTCAGCAGAAGATCAATGGATATATTGCTTGGTTTAGTTTTTAATAAGTTAGCAGCGTTTTTCTTGATTTATATGTATAGAAACAGGGAGGGGGCTAGCCATCGAAATCTAAGTTAACACTGTGATGGTCCACAACCGTTACTAGCTCAGAGACATGTGGGCCATGTCAGAATGCAGGAAGGGAGAAGCTATGGGGCGAGGCCAGCTGGGTGTCCTTGATCAGAGTGGCACAGAGACCTAGAATCTTCCATTTGTCACGTCAAACTGGGATACGGAGGCGGGAAAAAGTATCCCCTCACCACGTGCCATCCCGACACTGGCATACGGAGCGAGGCGTTTGCACGCCCGCGATGTCAAATTGGTCAGCATCGTCATTAAAACACGATTTTATGATCTTTATCCTGCAATCTTAATGATGACGATGATGATGGATGGCCAAAGCCGGACGGGACCATCGTCGCTGCTTGGTTGCTCCCTCCACCAAGCGGATAGGATCCAGTGCTTTCGGCTTAAAGTAAAAATACCATCCGGTGGTCCTTGGTGCAACTGGAGTTCATCTCGATCAGACGGCTGTCATCTTCGCACTGGGAGTAAGATAGAACGGTCGGATGCATCGGCAAGCATCGGAACCGTCCCCGTCTCTTTAGGATTGCATAGTGGTAGAGGCATTTGGATGAGGACATCCGTGGCCGAGGGTCAGGTGCAGTGGATTCGTTGCCGTTTGAATTAGATTTGAAGTTTTGACAGGATTGTGATATCTTATCATGGATGTAATATTTTATTATTTTGTACTATATTATGTATAGATCAAATTATCGGAATTTTATCTTATTTTTACCTATTCTTTTTATTTTGTTTATTTTCATAATTTTCCTTTTCACTTGCAGGCTAACGTTGTAGCTACCTCATTCTTGAACCTCTGAACGCTTTGGTTGCTTTTTTTGATTAACACTATGCATTGATTTGGTGGTGAAAATTCTAAATTGCCAACTAAGTTGGTGTTGTGATTGGAATTTGGGATTGCAGGTTTATTTGGAGGATCTTTTGTTCTCCATCGTCCCTTGAGTGCAAAAGTGGAATTACAAATCTTTTCAATTGCATGCTTTAAAAGTTCAAAATCAATGTTGCTTATCAAGGAAGACTTCACTTTGTATAGGATAGCGATTGGAGAAAATAATTTAGTTTAGTTATAAGTATATAGCCAAAATGTGATTGCCTTCAAATGTCAATCTGAATCAATAATCTTTGTAAACCCTGTACCATAGCCAAAATGCTCTTGATGGGTTTAGATTGTTTCACTTTGAAGACTGCTCGGAGTGAACTGATTCTTGATAACTTTGGAGGAAGGAGGAAGAGAGAGGAGAAGCAACATGCTTGAGGGTAACGATTTCAGGCTATTAGGTTTAATTTTGAGTTAGTTACAAGTAAATTTAAAAAATAAAAGAAATTGCAAAGATAAACTTTCATGCGCATTTTCTAGTAGAATAGAAAAATTGTGATTGTAGACTTTTTCTAGCATTAGGAAATCGTTGAGATAATATGGGCTTTCTCTTGGGAAAAATATAAAAATCAGTATATTAGGCCAGTATTTTTGTACAAACACTGTCTAAAGTATCTTATAGTAGCAGTTTTTTATATCCATCGGTAAAAGTATGTTATTAATTCTCTAGTTTATTGTAATGTCATGTTAATCTATGATAAAATAAATAAAATTTTGGGTCAATTATTTGATTTAATTTCATAACATGATATCCAAAAAAGCCAAAGGTTAAAAAACTCATCCAAAAATACCTTCAATACTATTCCCCACTTACTAAATAGAAAAATTCCAAAGACCTAAAGAAGATATTTAAAAGACTAGGGACATGATCCTTTCTCTTCAATGTTAGACTTCAAAATCTAGTTATCAAAATATCATCAGTTATAATGCCCAACTAATGTCCTACTCATCTTCATGAATACGCATCCTAGTGAGAGGGGGTCAGATCTGATGCTCACTAATGCATTGGACCATCAAGTGGTCCCATGATCGTTGGACCTGAATTGAATATATTCCATTGATATGCTGAATAAGTGGTAACTAGGATTAGGGATGGCAATAGATTGGATATGGATCGGATCAGTCTATGCTCATACTCATCTCGTAAGTAAAAATTCTATATCCATATCCATCTCGTACCCGCTTCGGATCGGATTGGGTCCAGTAGAGATGCGAGTCGGATTGGATCAGGTATATAAAAGAAATTAATCGAATCGGATACATATAAATAATATAAAATCATCATAATTTTGAATGAAAAATATGTATTGAAATTACATCGGGTCGAGTTCAGGTCAGGACATGCTATTATTCGTATCCGATCTGAAACTATTTTAGATATTTTTTTAAAATCCATATTCGTCCCGTGTTCCAATCGGGTCGGAAAAAATCCGTTTCATTCAGATCGGATCGGATATTTGGTAACTTGGATAAAATTGCTATCCCTAACTAGAATCAGCATGATGCATATACTACCTAGCTCCTCCTCACATTCTACAATGTAGTAACAAACTGTACCATCTACATGTACATAGGTGAAAATTGTATGGATGTAGTGTGAATCATAGCTAAACTCCTTGATATTTTGGCCTAATTCATAGATGACATCTAGTTCAGGATTGTTCAGCTTTCTGTGGTGTAAAACATCCATTGTATACCACATGGGATCTCTGTTCCATCCAAAAAGCTAGCATCCACGATGGATGCATCTGTATTGATAGGGATTTTGTGAGCTTCGAATCTTTCATCAATTTTGGTTGCCAAACATATCTCCCAGGCTGGCTGCAACTTGAATGTCTCTTTTACTTTCAGATGATGTCATACATGAGCACATGAGATGGCTTCATAAACACATCATGCAACGATCTATCAAAGATGTCATGAAAATTTTATTGCACACATCATCAGCCAGTAGAATCCTCTGGACTCCTACATATACACTTCCTCATCAAATCTACATGGTCATCATGTGGCAAAGCCAATATGTGCATCCATAAGATGTAGTTGGAGGTCAATTTAGTGATGAGGAAGAATGTAATCTTGCATTTACGTTCAGTGATAGGGAGCATGCAACGCTGAAGATGGCTCCACGAAAGTAATGTTCTGGCTGGCATCCACATAGAAAGCTGTACTCTTTATGCGAGGGGCAGCTAATGACCCACTCATAATGCTGGGCGTTAGGCAACATTTAATCCTCCATTATAGGCCATAAATGGCAGGACGCTCCGTCTCCCAGACGTTAATGTGTAACGGTGATGGCGACGGAGACGACGCTGGCGCGTGCGCGGCGAGCCTGCCGTACCTTGACGGCGCGAACCAGGGGCCCGGGGCCCACCGCCATCGCGCGCCCCGGTACGGCGGTCTACTGGCCGTGGGCTCCACTCTCTCTAAGCCGTCAGATGTCCATTCGTACCGTTGCACCCCTGAGTGGAGGGCCGCACACACGTGCCTTATCCCCCTCTCACTCAGCCCCCTCCCGCCACGCGTCCACTCCCGACCCCACCACGATGATTCTGCCCTCCCCTTTTCTGCAGCGGTTACACGCACCTCTGGTGACGGGATCCAGATCTTTCTGAAAGACCGAAATGCCCCCACGAGGAGCCTGTTCACAGGCGCAACATCGTCATCAAATACCGCTGCCTATGTGTAGGGGCAAATCCGTAGAATCATCGGAAGCAGTCTAGCAGAGTATTTATGGTGATATTTTTAACCCTTGACCGCGGTTAAAGAAATAAAGAAAGGAGTTAACCTGAGTTAAATTTTAAACCTAACTCTCGGCTCCAAAGGGTTCGGGTTGTATCTTTCGCGCGAAGGAATGATTTTCCTTTTCTCGTAACATCAACCGTTGCATAGCACAATGGCGGCTTCTAGATCTGAAGGTAGAGATTCGAGTGCTTTAAAATATGTGGAAGGGGCGATCCAACGGTTCACGTCGGGAAAGAAGATGAATCACTCGTTCGCGCGAAAGATACAACCCGAACCCGTCTCGCAACCGCTATATAACTGCACCCTCCCACGCCCTTCTTCCCTCGTCCCCCTCCGTCTTCTCCGTGGAAAACCACTTCCCGATCAACTTCCTTTGTTCTCCTTCGCTTCCTCTTTTCCCATTCCTCTCCACCGCTTCAAAGATGGCATCCTTCGACTCCGAAACCGCGCTTTTCCTGCCCTTCATCCCGAAAACCGTTCTCTCTCCGTTCATCGCTGTCGCCGTCGTCGCGCTCGCCGCCGTCTGGCTCTCCCCCGGTGGCGTCGCATGGGCGCTTTCCAGGGCCCCGCGTTCGATCCCAGGCCCGCCGGGCATCGTCCTTGCCCTCGCGGGCACCACCGCCCACCGGGTCCTCGCCGGCCTCGCCCGGGCCCTCGACGCCGCCCGACTGATGGCCTTCTCCGTTGGCTTTACCCGGTTCATCGTGTCGAGCCACCCCGACACTGCCAAGGATATCCTCAACAGCTCGGCCTTCGCCGACCGGCCGATCAAGGAGTCCGCCTACGAGCTTCTCTTCCACCGTGCCATGGGCTTCGCGCCCTTCGGCGAATACTGGAGGAATCTGAGGCGAATCTCCGCCACCCATTTGTTCAGCCCCAGGCGAATCTCCGCCTTCGGGGAGCACCGGCGGGCGATCGGGGCGCAGATGGTGGGGGAGATAAGGGCGCTGATGGGGACCGATGGAGTGGTGGAGGTGAAGCGTGTGCTGCATTTCGGGTCTTTAAACAACATTATGATGAGTGTTTTCGGAAAAAGATTCGATTTTGGGAAGGGGGAAGGGCTGGAATTGGAAGGACTGGTGAAAGAAGGATATGAGCATCTTGGGGTGTTCAACTGGAGCGACCACTTGCCTCTGTTGGGTTGGATGGATCTCCAAGGAGTGAGAAAGAGATGCAGGGGATTGGTTGGAAGAGTTAATGTGTTTGTGGGAAAGATCATAGAGGAGCACAGGAGGAGGAGGATTGATGGAGGTGTTCGGAATGAGGATGGGGACTTTGTGGATGTGCTGCTGGATTTGGAGGAGGAGGAGAAGCTTTCTGACTCCGACATGGTTGCTGTTCTCTGGGTATGTTCTTCTTCCCATACTCTTCTCTTCCTCTTTGTTTTTCCCTTAATTTTTGTCGTTATTTTTCTTTTATTTTAATGTTCTTTCTCGTTGAGTTGTGGTTTACTTGGTAGTTAAGGGGAGGTTTTTATCGTTTGTGTTGGTTAGTTTTTGGTTATCTAATTGGAAGTTTTAAATTTTGCCCTTGTCTTATTGGATGGACGAGTTACAAGGCTTTTTCTTATCCAGTATGACCTGCGATGACCAGTTATCATGCTATTTCAAAATTAAGATGGTGACGCCTTCAAGCTATTTTCTCATTCGATGAGGATATCTATGCTTTTTCCTTAAATTAGGTGTTCTATCAGTTTACAGTTTGTTATGGTGCAGTAACGCCAGCTACTGGTTTGTTGGATTCCGGATGTTCTTTTCTTATGACGCCCTCCTTTGGTAGCTTTCCGATATAATCCCTTTCCTTCTGTTTTTAGTGAGATCTTTAGGAAGACAGCTTAATTACGTCGACTTGATGGATGGGTTAATCTTTAATAGTGTTACAGAATGTTGACATACAAACAACTTTGCATGGCTTTGTCTCAGGAAATGATATTTAGAGGAACTGATACGGTGGCCATCCTTCTGGAATGGATCATGGCCAGAATGGTTCTGCACCCGGACATCCAATCCAAAGCCCAATCTGAGATTGATGCTGTTGTCGGAAACGCGCGCCTTGTCTCGGATTCGGACATTCCTGACCTTCCTTACCTCCGATCTATAGTGAAAGAATCTCTTCGAATGCACCCACCTGGCCCACTCCTGTCCTGGGCTCGCCTCGCCATCCATGACGTCCATATCGGGAATCACTTCATTCCTGCTGGGACCACGGCAATGGTGAACATGTGGGCGATCACCCACGACGAGCGCATCTGGGCCAACCCCAATGAGTTCCAGCCGGAGCGCTTCATGGCAGAGGATGTGAGCATTCTGGGCTCTGACCTGAGGCTGGCGCCGTTCGGGTCGGGGAGGAGGGTCTGCCCTGGAAAAGCCCTGGGCTTGGCTACTGTCCATCTCTGGTTGGCTCAGCTGCTTCAGAGCTTCAAATGGGTGCCCTCGGATGGTGGGGTAGACTTGTCCGAGTGCTTGAAGATGTCCCTTGAGATGAAGAGTCCTTTGGTCTGTAGGGCCCTTCCAAGGTGAAAGATGGGGACGTTGCTTTCTTCTTGGAGATACATAGCCGAACCTGTTATCTCCAAAATTTTGTAACCTGCTAGTAGTTCGGTAGCTGCTTTGGGTTTCTAGTTTGGCACCTTTGTTCATTTCTAGTGCTTGCTTCAGTAGATCTAAGTTTCCATGTGATGTACGTAGGGGTGAAAGTTTGATGGCAGTGTTTCGTCTGTAAGAACTAATTAAGAAGTTGGTCTAATATGGTCTTTGGGTGGTTATCATGTAAACAAGTTGTCATGCAATGTATGTATATCGTTTTGACTCAACACATGGAATGATGAACTTCTCTTTGCTTGCACCTAAATCTGATAGCAACATAATTAAGCAGATAGGGCCAGTCATGTAACGTAAACATCTCTGTGCTTAACTCATAACTTTCTTTATTCTTGCGCCTAGAGCTGATAGCAACATAAACAAGAGATGGTGCTTTAGTTTGATGGCAAATCCTCTAGTTTGTTCTTTGGATGGAGTTTGTACATAGAAGGCCGGTTTACTCAAGGCCCTTCCAAACAAAAATAGACAAGAAAAAGAAAGAAAAGAACACGCTAGAGAGTGCTACATATAAATGTTGCAAACTATTGCAACTCTAGAGCATACCAAGGGTTTTCGGTTTTTTGTTTTTTTTTGATAAAAACATACCAAGGGTTTTCAGTATTGACAGTTGGCTTCCCATGGGATATTAATGGTGGAAGCTGGTGTGAATGATTTTATAATAGGGTACTAAAAATTTGCGCTGCAAGGCAATTTAACAGCTGCAAAACCGGTGTTTAGCTCATTAGAGCCATCGAACTTATATACATACATGTTCCCATAATCATTTAATTGCATATTTTATTATAATTGAAAAAAAGACTGAATTCTCTGAACTTAACATAGACAATATATTTCTTCCATGTAAAAGATCTGTGATGGTGAGTGGAAGCCTCTCCAAACGTGTCACATGATGATGAAAAGAGCTTTGTTTGCTACCAGCTGGGAGGCATATAGCGAGAATCTAACGGGTCCCTGAATACCTAAACTAGATCTTTTTTTGGGTACATCAACACCTAAACTAGATCTTTAAATTATCTCAACCATTTTGAAATCATCAGTGGTTATCTGTTGGCATGATGCTGAGGCAGGAGTCTATGCTGTTTCTGCATCCACATTTCTATCTTCCCTCGGAATTGCCAAAGTATGAAAACAATGTCTTTGTGTCTGATGGACACATATTTCTGATCCAAATCTGATGACGCTATGCTCTTCTTTTTCTTATGCCTTTCCT
The DNA here is from genome assembly GCA_006176705.1 of Cocos nucifera. NCBI lineage: Eukaryota > Viridiplantae > Streptophyta > Magnoliopsida > Arecales > Arecaceae > Cocos > Cocos nucifera. The sequence goes on from QRFJ01000426.1 coordinate 793,326, forward strand.
TATCCTAATCCTGCTTTATGAGGACATGGCTCCACATGATAAAATAAGATTCTTAAGGATCGGTTGTGGGTCGTTATCCATCAAAGTCCACCATCTGATGAGATACTAAGTTTTCATTGATTTGCCTTTTACGATGCAACACTACCAAATGATCGAGGAATAAGAACCCATATAGAATGATATGATTCGAAGGTACTTCTTTTCTGGTACCCAAATCTCCCATAGAATATTTGGAGGATCTAGCAAGAAAGCTTGTTTCCTTTTCTTCCCAGGAAAAAGAAGAATATCTGCAAGAGATTTAATATCCAAACTATATATCCTGCAGGTCCAATAAAAAAATCCAACATGTTTTGTCTTTTTTTTTTTGTTTTTTGCCTGATAATGAGGGAGGCTGAAAGCAGCCACCCAAATTTATTAGAAAAAAGCTATTTACAGAACATCAGAAAACCAAATAGCCACCCAACGGTAGTTTCTTTACGGCCAAAAATTATCACCCAAACGATAGGCTAGTTTCACAAGAACAAAAATATGATTAGAGTCAAGTGGTAACAGACTGTAGCAAAAGAAGAAAATAACCCTGCATAGAGAGCAATATAAAGATTATCCCTTAAAAAGCCACTTTGCCGGCATTGCAACATCAGCCTAGTCATAGGTTGAATAAATTGAAAATCTTCTTGGAGACAAAAGCCGTAGTTGAGCTCTCGTTAAGGAACATATATCCTTGAGTTCCTTTCCTCCCAGCAACTCCAAACCAAAGTAGCTATCAGCATAAGAACAGGTCGACGAAGTACAAATTTGAAATTCTTTTATAGAGTTGAAGCAAATTAGATGGCACAAAACTGCATATTTAGCCTGTCACAAATCCAAGACCAAATCTGGGAAGCAAAGGGACAGTTATATTAGATTTAACTCTTTAATATGGTCTAATTATCATTTAATTAGATTCAATCCATTGGGTTAAGTTCTGAATTAATTACGGTGAGCCCAATTAATTAAAAAGTTTTATTTCTGGTAAGACTTAAAATGAAATTCTACTCTAATCAGGATTAAGTCTTCTGATGGAATAAGATAAGTGTAGATATAAATAGAGGCAGCTTAGTTCCTTTCTCCAATTCTCAGTAGGATGTGACGATTTTCATCAATCATCTACATAAAGATGGAGGATAAGAAGAGAGAAGATCAGCTACCTGCAAAAAATGGATTCGATGGTCTATAGGCTACATGATCATCACATTGATGAGACGATGGTACAAGATATACTTTTATTTAATTTTACATGAATATGACTATAGGAGCATGATCTAAGCATAAAAATTAAAATTATCTAATATATGGCATCAGAGCTTGGCTCCATGCTTCGTATTCATGTAAAAGGTTTTCTGACAAATTTTAATTTATTTTAAAAAAATTAAAATTATGATTTATATTTTTCGAAATTGATTAAAGCTTATGAAATTAAATTAAAGTTTTATTAAAAAAATAAAACAAAATTAAAAATAAAAAATATAAAAAAAAAAGGTTTGGGGCCCACCGCACCAGCCGCCGCGAGCCGTCCGGCGAACGGGGACGTGACCACCGTAGCCGGCGACGGCCCCGAATCCGGCGATGGGCAGCGGTGGCTGCGGCACCGCCGCACGCATGGCTTCCGCCGCGGCGGTGGGGGGCGGCGCCCGGTCCGCCGCCCTCCCCCTTGGCCTCTCCGGCGATTGAGATGGCAAGGGGCGGCCGTTCGGCCGCCCGTCCGGTGCGTGGGGAGGCGGCGGCCATGGAGGTCTTATAAAAAAAAAAATGATGATCGGGAGATTTGGGAAGAAGGGAATTTGCTTATTGGGTTTCGGATCCTAATAGATCCTGATCCGAACCCGATTAGAACCCAACCAGATTAATAAAAGAAGATTTTTGCAGATAAGCCCCTGGTAAAGTTTAAATTCCGAAAAGACCTTCAGGATAGTTTTGTAGTTTAGTCCTTTAGGATAATTTTGCATTTTAGTCCTAAAAAATAATAACTCACATTATAGTCCCTTCCGATTTTCTTAATAATTTTTAAAGCTATTGTTTTATAGAAAAGGCCCTATATTTTTGTTATTTATAGTTAAATCCTTTATTATTAAAATTTGCTCATTTTACATCTGATTTGAGCGATTTTTAAACCGTTGGACTCATGATAATTTAAGAAACATTATGATTAAATTTTTCATATAAATAAAATATTTAAATAATTAAATTATTTAATTAATAATTTTGCTCGCTATTATACTATTTAAGTCTGTTTTCGCGTAGCCCCAAAGAGCCCAGAGCACTCTATGGATCTTAAGTAGCTGAGTCATTGAGGGTTGATAGTCTTCTCTCTTTATAGTTCTGAAATTACATAAAAGTGTATCTATTACAGTAAATCCAAAGATGACTGTAATTTAATATAAAATTAATAGTAAAAGGTTAACTAACTTGAATTGCATAAAGACGGAAAGTTCTACACTCAAAGATGGGAATAACCTCGAATTTTTGTAATCATAGTTAGTTAAACCAATGAAAGTATAATTAACATGATGAGTTATAATTTAAACATAAATTATGTCGACATGCCATAGTTATTGTTCTTGCTTACATATTTCATATTATTGTTAGTTATAATTTATGTAATGCATGTTTTGGCATTATATATTATATTTAAAGTTATGATTAAATTAGTTGCAACACTTATTATATGCTATGATTCTTATCCAAAAGTATTTTATAGTTGCATCATGATGGTAATTGCAAGCATATTTTATTATTTACAGTCATGATACTTGTTTCACTCTCATCGCATCTATCTAACATTTTCATACTGAATGGATCAAATTATTCTGATTGGCATGAGCAGCTTCTCATTGTCTTAGGATGCCTAGATTTAGATTTAGCCCTTCGAAAGCCTCAGCCAGATCCACTTACCTCCACTAGTTCTCCTGATCATCAGAAATTATGCGAAAAGTGGGAGCATTCTAATAGATTGTCTCTCATAATTATTAAAAGTTTCATAGTGAGAGACATTAGGAGATCTATTTTGGATAACGAATAATCCTCCGAATATCTTTTCTTTGTAGAATAATATTTTACCAGATCAAGTAAAGCCTTAGTCGGTATCCTATTAACTTCTATGAAATATGATGAATTTTTTGGAGTGCAAAAGCACATCATAAAAATGCATGATATAGCTGAAAAATTAAATGATGATAGTATATGAAAATTTTCTTGTCCAGTTTGTTCTCAATTCTCTTCCATCTCAGTTTACCTAATTTAAAATTTACTATAACACATAAGGAATCATAAATAATGAATGAACTCATCTTCCAATGTATGCAAGAGGAAGAGAGATTGAAATAGGAAGGGATTTCAGCTGTTCATATAGTTTTATAAGAGCGTCCGAAGAGAGATTGAAATATGAAGGGATCCCAGCTGTTCATATAGTTTTATAAGAGCGTCCCAAGAAAAAGAAGGCGAAGAAAGAAAATAAAGGATCCAACAATCTACCAATAAATTTTTTTTACAAATAGAAATATTTTTCTGCAAGAAGGGACATATCAAGAAGGATTGTGAAAAAAGAAGAAAATGGTTCGAAAAGAAGGATATTATCTTATCACTTGGTTGTTTCGAAATCAATTTCATTAATGTTCCTTCTAATACTTGGTGGATTGATTCAGATGCTGCAATTCATGTTTCCAATTCAATTCAAAGATTTTTTTCAAGCCAAAAGTCAAATGATAGAGAGTGATGGATCTTTATAGAGAATTGGATGAAGTCCAAGATCATTACAGTCGGAACCTACAGACTTATTACAGACACCGTATTTTAATTAGATCTACGTGATGTTTTTTATGTTCCTTCAGTATCTAAGAATTTAATTTCTTTATCAAAACTTGATTTAGAAGGTTTTTCATTCACTTTTATAAATTTAAATTTTAAATTAATAAAAAAATTATTTTTATTAGTACTAGAATATTGTGTAATGGTTTATATAAATTAAATTTGGATTCTTCTTTTGAATAATCTTTACTTATTTTAAATGTTAATGTCGGAACAAAATATGGTATTATAAATGAGAGTTCTTCAATGCTGTGGCATAGGCGATTAGGTCACATATCAAAAGAAACGATGACTAAATTGGTTAAGGAAGGCATTTTACCAAATCTAGATTTTAGTGATTTTGGTATGTGTATCAATTATATTAAAAAAAAATAAATTAAAAATCATAAAAAGTATGCCACTAGAAGTCAAGGACTCCTAGAATTCATACATATCGATATGTGTGGCTATTTTACACTTTATTTTGGAGGGCAAAAGTATTTTATTATCTTTATTGATGATTTCTCATGTTATGGTTATATTTTTCTATTGCATGAAAAATCTGAAGCTTTGGAAGCCTTTAAGATGTACAAAGCTGAAGTAGAAAATTAATTGGATAAGAAAATAAAGGTTATGAGATCTGATAGGGGTGGTGAATACTATGACAGATATGATGAATCTGACTGTAATCTTAGGTCTTTTGTCAATTTTTTTGAACAGCATGGCATTGTAGCACATTATACTATGCCAGAAAATTTTCAACAAAATAATGTGGCTGAAAGGCGTAATCGCACATTGATGGATATGGTGAGGAGTATGGTTAGTAAATCCTCATTACCTTTAAATTTATGGAGAGAAGCCTTAAAAATCGCTATGTATATCCTAAACCGGATACCTAGTAAAATCGTTCCTAAAACTCCTTTTAAATTATGGATGGATAGAAAACCAAGTTTAGAACATTTACATGTTTGGGGTTGTTCAGCAGAGGCTTAATTATATAACCCACAAGAAAAGAAATTGGATCCTAGAACTGTTAGTTGTCACTTCATAGGGTATCCAGAACAATCAAAAAGTTTTAAATTTTATTATCCATCATACACCACTAGAATTGTTGAAACTGAAACTGCTAAGTTCATTGAGGATGGTGAAAATAGTAGGAGTGGTACATTGCATAATGTGATATTATAAAAAATAAGAGAATATCTTTCTATTACAGTAACACCTAGAGATATTCTACTTGAACCTGCTCAACCTGAAATTATAGAATATCAATAGGTGATTGATATCCCACTTTCTAAACAAACTATCAATGAACATAATCCAATTAAAAATAATCATAATAATGATACTGAACCTAAAATATTATGGAGATCTACTAGAATTAGAAGATCGGCTATTTTAGATGATTATATTATATACTTACAAGAATGTGATTATGATATTGAAATAAAGAATGATCCAGTTTTATTTAAGGATGCCATGAAAAGTGATGACTCTGAAATTTGGTTAGATGCCATAAAAGATGAGATGAAATCCATGAATAAGAATTAAGTCTGGAAACTTGTCGAATTATCTGAAGGATTTAAGCATGTAGATTGTAAATGGAATTTTAAGATCAAACAAGATTCCAAAGATAATATTAAGAGATATAAAGCTAGACTTGTAGCAAAAGAATTTACTCAAAAGAAAGATATTGATTATTATGAAATATTTTCTTCTATTTCTAAAAAAGATTTATTCAAAATCATTATAGCATTAGTAGCTTATTTTAATTTAGAGCTACATCAAATGGATGTCAAGACCACATTCTTGAATAAGAATTTAAAGGAAGAGGTGTATATGGAATAGCTTGAAGAATTTTTAGTGCAAAAAAATAAAAGGCTGGTATGTAAATTAAAAAAATCTATATATGATCTTAAACAAGCCCAGGCAATGGTACTTAAAGTTTAATCATATAATTATTTTTTTTAAATTTTAAAAAAATATTATTGATCAATGTATATATCTAAAGATGAACGAAAGTAAGTTTATATTTCTGATACTATATGTAGATGATATATTACTAGCCAGCAATGATTTAGGTCTCTTGCATGAAATCAAAAGTTTTCTTTCCAAATATTTTGACATGAAAGATATGAAAGACGCTTCTTATATTTTTGGTGTAGAAATCCATCGTGATAGAAATAAGATATTACTTGGTTTATCTCAAAGGAATTATATTACTAGAATCCTAGAAAGGTTTGGAATGTCAAGCTACTCATTAAGTGAAGTACTAATCATTAAAAATAATAAATTCAGTAAATTTTAGTATCCCAGGAATGAGATTAAGAGTAATCAGATGAAGTATATATCCTATGCATCTATAGTGGATAGTCTGATGTATGCTCAAGTATATACTCGTCCTGATATCAGTTTTGCTTTGGAAATGCTTGGAAGATATTAGAGTGATTCAGGTATGGACCACTGGAAAGCTACTAAGAAGGTGATGCGATATCTTTAGGGAATTAAAAACTACATGCTTACTTATAGGATGACTGATCAGTTGGAAGTGATCGGTTATTCAGATGCAGATTATGTTGGTTGTCTCAATAGTAAAAAATTTACATCTGGTTTTATCTTCCTGTTAGCTGGTGGAACAATCTCATGGAGGAGCGCAAAATAGCACATTATTGCTTGCTCCACTATGGAAGCTGAATATATGAGCTGCTATGAGGCTTCCTCACATGTTCTATGGTTAAGAAAATTCATATCAGGACTCGAAGTTATAGATTCTATTTTCAAGCCGTTAAGAATTTATTATGATAATTCTGCTACAGTTTCTTTCTCTAACAGTAGTAAGATGACCAATGCAAACAAATATATTGATATTAAGTATCTTGCTGTAAATGAGAGAATTAGTAGTCATCATGTGTCTATTAATTCTATTGGTACTGCTTGTATGATAGCTGTCCCTTTGATAAAAGATTTAGTGTCCAAAATTTTCAAAGAGCATGTAAAAGTTATAGGCATTTGTCATTGGGATATTTAATTTATAATAGATATTTATTTTGAGATCTCTTGATGGCTTGATGACTACTATTACTTTTGTTTAATTATTGTTCGTATATATTATGGTTGACTTTTATCAAAATTAAAGTAAACAAAAGTGTCATTTATATGACAAAATAGTAGGACCATTATTATAGGCATTATGATTTTTGATAGCCTATGTATTCTAGCATATAAGACTAAGTTAAGTGAGAATTATTGATGTCATGATACATGAAAAAGAGTATGTCAATTGAGATGTATAACCGCTATGATTTGCATAAATGGTTTTTACTTAATCAAAATATAAAGGATCTTTCAAGGAATAGATAATTAGATAATTTTTTTTTTAATGAGTGTGCACTCGTCGGCTCAATTTTAAAATTCTTATTAAGGATTATTATTTTAAAAATTTTTATATATATATATATATATAATTGAAATATTTTGGTAAAACCAAAGAGTTAATTTTGAGTGATAATATAGATCAAGTGGGAGAATATTGGATTTAACTCCTTAATATGACCTAATTGTCACTTAGTTAGGTTTAACCCATTGGGTCAAGTTCTGAATCAATTACGGTGAGCCCAATTAATTAAAGAGTTCTATTCCTGATAAGACTTAGACTAGAATCTCTACTCTAATCAGGATTAAATCTTCTGGTGAGATAAGATAAGTGCAAGTATAAATAGAGGTAGCCTGGTTCATTTTCTCCAACTCTTAGTAGGCGTGATGATTCTCATTAATCATCCGCATAAAGGTGGAGGGTGAGGAGAGAGAAGATCAGCTGTCTGTGGGAGACGGATCTGATGCTTTACGGGCTACGTGATCATCGCGTTGATGAGATGATGGTGCAAGGTATGCTTTTATTTGATGTTACATGAATATAGGAGCATAATCCAGGTATAAAAGTTTAAATTATCTAACAATCAGTGGATTCTATGGCACCATCACAGAGAACACAGCCCCCAACTTTTCTGCTTAATTTCTTTTGTAAGAGCTCAATATTGTTGAGTTTGTTTAGAATGGCTAAACTGTATAAGACATGATTTAACTTTAGATGAAATCCTACTCTTCCACAATAGCTTAGCTATAGGCCACTTCATTCTTCTAGCGATAAGAAAATGGTAGAGAAAAGATTTAGTGAAGTTATCCGAGGGTTCCAATTGCCGGATGATTTTATTCTGGTTTAAATTCAGACTGACTTCGCAAGTATTGACAGAAGATTTGATTTTTCTTGCAAAACATCCAAAGACCGTGAAGAAGTTGGAATGCGCCAACATCCTCGTCTGGAGTTGAAGAAGGAGGCCACAGTTCCTTTTTTACCACAACAATAATTGAAAAGATTAGGAAACGTTCTTCATTTTCCCTTTGGGCTAATCTCCTATCTCTACCCAGTCCATGTTCCCTGTATCACCGTTTCCCGAGATCTTCATATGACCAATATTATATCTGGAGAATCTCTACCGCTTTTGACCACGGCATGCGTTGGAACGATAGGGAATCTGGTCCTTTGAGTGTATATGATCAAAGGAAAGGAGATAATATTCCCTTGATCACCAATTGAATTATTTCTCCGAGTACCTATAGCCACTTCCATATCAATCTTCTGAAGGGGTCAACATTAGAACAAGGATAGCAGGACCCTACTTGGTGGCGCATGGCCTCGGCACTAGCTCCATGTCATGTTCATGATGATGATTTGATGTGGCATACGAATCAGATTTCTCGAGCAGCTCTTCTTGATTAAAATGGAAGAGAATTTTAGAGGAAGAAAGGAAGAGATTTATTCATCGAATTTGTACACATGGTAGTTGAAGCGTCAATGCCACCTAACCCAAGCTATTGAATCTTAGCAACTAAATTCTTATCATCTGAATCAAGCTATATTGGTTTGTGGGAACCATGGTATGAGGCCCATAGAATGCCTTTCCAATCCACTAGCGAGTTTAAAACATGGATGATGCGCCGCTTGAACTCCACAAGCATCAGAGATGGCATACGAGGAATCGAAACCTAGTTTTGCCTTTAACTATAGCGTACTTATTATATTTGATCCAAAGTCTCTTTCCTTGTTAATTAAGTTTAAAATGAGAGCGGATCGATGTGGGGCACATTTCAGCAACCTTGAAGCCAAGGAGTAATTCATCACTGCCATTATAGGTCTCGCATTACTTTATGCAGTTTTTAAATTGATTTCAGATCTTGTCATGATTCATGCAATCATCACTATGTTTTAGGTAATAAGCATTTGAGAACTCCATTGCCACGGGAAAGATGCAATTCCAAACCTCCAATGCATTTCCAATGGGCTCCTTCATGACCCAACGGACAAACGTGGACACCACAAGCCATAGGGTTTTTTTAAGTTCCAAGTGGCATGAACTGGTGAGACCGTGTCTAAGTTCATGGCATAGCATTCATTAAAAATGATGGTTTATATAATCTTTTTTATTATGATTTCAACATCATATGAATCAACAAGTCGTACAGTGGGTAGCAAAACCAGTACAAGTAGCACTGTTTCCTTGCATATTCCAATGTCCAGCTCGGAGCACAAGTTAGGCAGGTAATTTGCTAGATAATAATTTGTTAGAGTGCAACTCATCTACTCCTCGAAACAAATATCCCATTTACCATTCTTCCTTGCCTTCGTATACAATAACTCTCTATTCACATAAAAATACATGCACGAACGCACAAAATTCGACGGTCTGTTGAAGATTCTTTGCCAGTTTCTTCTTTTCACGTGTCTTCATGTGAATAAATATATATGTTATGTTATCATACAAAAAAGAAATATAATGACATTATTAGGGTTGTCGGCTGATCGACCTCTCTTGAAAGAGCCATGGCCTTAAATAATGTCTTTAACCATGTCTTTATGAGTTTGTAGATTTATCCAAGGCTTGAAGGATCCCTAAGATGGTGATATGCTATCCATTTGATTGCATCTCATTGGATTTGGCCTATCCAAAAAGACGTAATTGATGAGCTGTAATCAAATGCTGGTTGTAACTTTACATCACCGTGTCCTGGTTGCTGATGAAGATGATGAGGCATCTTTTGTAGTGAACTCAGAAAGAAATTTAAAGGTTGCTTTCTCTGAAGTCTTGGGTCTTCAAAACTTCTACTAGATGAACAATTTATAATAGGATTCAAACCTGCCAATGTTGGGTCTTCAAAAGTTCTACCTAATGAATTATTTCTATTTCTAAGAAGGTGCAGCACTTGCCAAGGGATACGGCACAAGTCGCAATCTCATTATCGAGGATAGCTCCAAGGTGGTTACTTATCATGATACTTATAAGGAAGCATGCATCTCATTGGAAAGTCCTCCATGATTTTTAGTCCATTTTGTTACCGACAAAGTTGGTAAGTAGAGAAGGGAATGAAGCTTATTGGATTGGTGGATATATATAGGGAATGGGGGTCTTTCCATCCAGAGAAACAAGCATGCACTGGAAGATGACTCGAGCTGCATGTGCAATATATTTCTACCGTAAGAAAGCATGGTTTGTTTCCTCTCAGCTGACATTTGTGAAAGCTAATCCTGTAAATTGGACTCCTTTTTCTGAAAAGAGAAAATATCAATCAAAACATTCTTATCATAAGAAGATTCTATGTTGTTACGCCTTTGTCCTCGCTATTGGTTGTCACCATGAGGTAGCTGTATAATGACGCTTGCATTAGAGACCACAAAATTTAAAAATATCAGGGCGTTTGAGCATTTCTAGCTGTATGGTATTAGGACAACAACCAGAAGCCACCAAGCAATTAGGATGCTGGAACGCTGGAATGAGATTTAATACTTAAGCTCCAACAAAAACATCAAAATCATGGGTTTCGGAATCACAAGAAAATCCATTTTTCGTGGGAATTTAAGTGGAAGACTGGTGGAACTAACGGTTAGGAAAAAAAGAAGTGTCCATCATCATGAGATATCTTAAGGAGCAAACAGTACTATTATCAACAAATGGCAATCCAGACAACTGTTGGATGGGCAACGCCAACATGGAATACACAGGACAATGAAAGAATTGTGACGTATTGGTTAAATTATATACAAAGGATGACCGTGAAGCAATCATTAACATGATCTATAGGTAGATTTATTATTGTCATTGTGGCAATGTATGGGATCTTTCTTATCGGAGCTATATTTCTTTTATACAGATTATTGCAAACACTATGTTCCCTCTTAGGGGCATTGGGCGGTGCTAAGAAAAAATGATACTTGATGCAAATGTACAAAATCAGGGCGGCTATCGATAATTTGAAATTTGCACCACGAAAGCATTGATACATAGGTCTAGCAATTGCATTGGAAGATTAATTATGCTGGGTGATGGACAATGGATGCTTCGACATTTTTCAAGCAGATTTTAAATAGGTCATAATTTTAATTATATATAATATAATATTTTTATTAATACTAATACATCATTTATATTTATTTATTAATATTTATATTAATATAATACTATAGTAATATTATATTTATATTTATATTAATAATATTAGTAATATTAGTATTATATTAATATAATAAATTATTATGTTTTAATATTATATTATAATATATTAATATTGTTGCGGTCAATCCACCTGCGCCTACGAATCAATGCCGAAAAATCTGCAAGATAAGTCCGCACTGACCGAAGTTGGCTCCAGCGGAGATTCTCCGATGCTTAACTCAGTAGGATGGACTGATCGAACAGAAAAATAAGGAGCAAAAAAGCAGAATTTGCTTTAGAGGTATTAGATGCCTCCTACCAAACTGACCAGGTTACCTCCTGCAGTCGAGGTTGATGCTCGGGGGAGATCTTATCTCTTGTAGTCGAGGCTAACTCGGGAGAGATCTTATCTCCTGCAGTCGAGGTTGAAGCTCGGAGAAGATCTTATCTCCTGCAGCAGATGTTGAAGCTCGGAAGAGATCTTATCTCCTACAGCTGAGGGTGGCTCGGGGGAGATCTTATCTCCTGTAGCCAAGGTTGAAGCTCGAGAGAGATCTTATCTCCTGCAGTCGAGGTTGGCTCGGGGGAGATCTTATCTCCGACAGCCAAGGTTGGCTCGGGAGAGATCTTATCTCCTACAGTCGAGGTCGAAGCTCCGGGGAGATCTTATCTCCTGCCGTCGAGGTTGGCTCGAGGGAGATCTTATCTCTTGTAGTCGAGGTTGGAGCTCGGAGGAGATCTTATCTCCTGCAGCCCAGGTTGGTTCGAGAAAGATCTTCTCTTCTGCAGTCGAGGTTGGCTCGAGGGAGATCTTATCTCCTAGAGCTGAGATTAGCACGGGGAAGATCTTATCTCTTGCAGCTGAGGCTGACTTGGTCACTCGGGGGAGATCTTATCTCCTACAGTCGAGGTCGAAGCTCGGGAGAGATCTTATCTCTTGCAATCGAGGATGGCTCAGGGGAGATCTTATCTCCTACAGCCGAGGTTGGCTCGGGAGAGATCTTATCTCCTGTAGTCGAGGCTGACTCGGTCGCTCGGGGAGATCTTATCTCCTACAGTCGAGGTTGGCTTGGGAGAAATTTTATCTCCTGCTGTCGAGGTTGGCTCAAGGAAGATCTTATCTCTTGCAGTCGAGATTGGCTCGAGGGAGATCATATCTCCTACAATCGAGGCTGACTCGATCTCATGGGGGAGATCTTATCTCCTACAGTCGAGGTTGAAGCTCAAGGGAGATCTTATCTCCTATAGCCGAGGTTGGCTCGGAAGAGATCTTATCTCCTACAGTCGAGGTCGGCTCGATCGCTCGGAAGAGATCTTATATCTATGAGGTTAGCTCGGATGCTCGGAAGAGATCTTATCTCTGATCGAGGTTAGCTCGATCGCTCGGAAGAGATCTTATCTCTGGCTGAGGTTGACACTGACGCTCGAGAGAGATCTTATCTCTGATCGAGGTTGACTCGGATGCTCAGGAGAGATCTTATCTCTGGTCGAGGTTGGCTCGATCGCTCGAAAGAGATCTTATTTCTAGTCGAGGTTGACTCGGACACTCGAAAGAGATCTTATCTCTAGTCGAGGTTGACTTGGATGCTCGGAAGAGATCTTATCTCCGACCAAGATTGGCTCGATCGCTCGATCGCTCGGGAGAGATCTTATCTCTAGTCGAGATTGACTCGGTCGCTCGAAAGAGATCTTATCTCTAGCTAAGGTTGAAAAACTTCGACCTGCTCATGTTAGGACGAAGTTCTCCTCCTGTTCCTAACACGGCCACTATTGATTGCTTCTTTTCTATCATCACATAGTTTTTGCACCAAGAAACAATAATATTGAAATTAAAAAATTTTATTAAAGAAAAATTACTGACAGCACATTCTTAGATTCTCTGTATTTTAGGGTCGCGGGAGCATTGTTCCTCCGAGTTCCTTCAGGTGATAAGCTCTGGGCCGGATGACCTCCTCTATCTCATCTGGCCTTCTCAATTTGGAGCGAGCTACTCTTGGCTTTGAGGCTGAGAGATGATGGATCGTTGAAGTACCAAGCCCCCCTAGAGGTAATGTTGATGATGCCGGGAGGCGGCCGACATCCTTGTTGTTCTCCATCATGGGTGGTTCTGGCTATGGCAACATCCTTGGCCGATCTTCTTCTGCTTCAGGCTAGCATCAGAGGAATTGACCCAGCCAACCCCTCCTAACAAGCTCCTCGATTTTGTCTCAGAGCTGAATGCATTCCTCGGTATCGTGGCCGTGGTCATGATGGTAGAGACAGTATTTGCTTTGATTACGCTTGTTCGGAGGAGACCGTAATTTTTTTGGTCTTTGTAGCTAACTCTTAATTTCCATCAGAACTTGAGTTTGAGAAGCATTAAGGGGGGCATAGTTGTGGAACCTTCTAGGAGGAGGACTTCTTCACGTCCTTCTATCGGAGCTTTCTTGATGACGAGCTCGAAGAGTTTGGGTTCGCTTGCGCCCGAGGAGAGTCCGTGAGCACGGTCAAACTTCACTCGGCCCTCCATCGATGGTGGGCCTATTAGACTCATCTGTCCACCGCTCTCCTAGGACTTCTTCATCCTTTAACTTAAAAACTTCTTCCATACGGGCATACCCCTTGACTCGAGCTAGCAGATCGACGAAATTCCTGGGATACTTCTTCTCTAGGGAGAACAACAAGTCATTCTTCTGAAGGCTGTCCTTGAGTGCGGCCATGGCGATAGACTGGTCCAGATTTCGAACCTCCAAAACAGCAGCATTAAATCGGATGACATAAGCTAGGATAGATTCTCCCTACTCCTGCTTGACATTCATCAGGGAATCCGAACCTTGGCACGGACGTCGGCTGCTGATGAAGTGAGTCACAAATTGATGGCTCATCTGGTCAAAAGAGAAGATCGTACCTGACTTCAATGCTGAGTATTAGTTTTTTATCGCTTTCTTTAAGGTAGATGGAAAAGCTCGGCATAATATGGTGTCTGATGCACCATGGAGTAGCATCATGATCCAGAAGGCCTTCAAATGATCGATTGGATCAGAGATTCCATCATAGCTTTCAAATTGAGGGAGCTTGAAGTTCGACGAAATGGTCTCTTGCATAATTCAGGGAGAGAAGGAGGGATCGATCCAGACATCGTCATAACGAGCCGAGGTGACATGGTGGAGTTCCTCAATCCGTTGATCTATCTTCCACAGTCTGTGATCGAGGACGTCATCCTGATCGTAAATCTTGGAGGACTTCTGACTACAGATGGGGAAGATCTTCTTCAGAGGAGAACCATGATCCAAACATGAATTCTCTGCTCTCTATTTTTTCTTTCCAAGGTTGATGGATATGCTAGCCATAGTACTCTTTCTTGGGGTCGATTTCGGACATCCTGATGGTGGATTTTCTGATGGAGTCACCGTCAGGGGTTGCTGCATTGCCCGCACTATCTCGATGAGGCCCTAAACTCACTGCATCAGCAGGTTAAACTACTCCAGATTTATCATGACCGCTGGTGGAGGTGGAGGTTGAAGTGCTGATGATGGTCTAGAAATGGGTTGATCCGATCCAGATCTGACGGTAGAAGTGGTAGATCTTCGGATGGTCACCTTCTTTTAAGAATTTCTTGGGATTGAGAAAAAGGATGGAGATGAACCTTAGAGAAGGAGGTTGGCAGAGTCGATTGAGCACTCTTTTAAGAACAAGGGTACCTCAGAGATAGAGGCCCTTCTTCTAGCATCAATTCTGTTGGTGCAGAATTTGATTAACATCGGATCGAGCTAGAGTGGGGGAGGATGAGGTCGTCGTTGGTGACCTGCAAAATAAAGTTTCATCTAAAGTCGGTGGTGGTGGCTCCGGCAGGACCCTCCGACGATCAAGTCAGTTCTTTTGACCAACAAAAATGGAGTGCTCAAGAATAAGTTCGGCAGAGTTTTAGAGGGGAGAGCTTAGAGCTTAGAGAAAATGTATCTGAAGAATCTCTTTTTATAGATGGAGCTTGATTGATGGTGATGGCCATACCATCTGATAGCGGGCCGCTCGAGGTGGCATGGGATTTCGTACAAAGAGGAAGGCATCGTTAGGCTAATAGTGATAGCCATACCATCCGGTAGTGGGTCGCTCGAGGTCTGATGGAGTCTGTCATAGAAGGAGGACGCCGTCTGTAGCAGACTGTTGGCGATCGTTCATCAAGACTTAATAGCCATAGCTCGGAGAAAGCAGACATTGGTCGGTGAAGGACTTCGTCATACATCAATTTCAGTAGAGTTTGGACTCCTAAAAGAAATATGTTTGGAGGAGATCATCCGAAAGGAGTTCGATCGAAGGAGATGTTCAGGAGGAGTTCGATCGAAGGAGAAGTCTGAAAGAAGTTCGACCGAAGGAGAAGTCTGATTGAAGGAGAGAATCGGAGGGAGTTTGGCTCTTGCGGGCATTCGACTAGAGGAACACAGTGGGAGTTTGGCTTTCATACGAGTCTGATTGAAGGAGAGAACGGAGGGAGTTCGACTCTCGTAGGCATCCGACTGGAGGAACGTAGAGTGAGTTCAGCTCCCGTACGAGTTTGACTGAAGGAGAGAACTGGAGAAAGTTTAGCTCTCGTGGGTGTCTGACTGGAGGAGCACGGAGGAAGTTCAGCTTCCGTACAAGTTTGATTAGAGCTCGACCGTTGAGAAGTTTGGTCAGTTAAAGAAATTCGGCTAAGACTCGACCGCTGAAAAATTTGGAAGGGGCTCGACCGCTAAGAAGTTCGATCGGCTGAGGAAGTTTGGCTAGGGCTCATCCGCTGAAGCTCTTCCATGACTATCGATTGCATTAGGCTAAGCATCAGACTGAACTTGGGCGGAAGCGGGGTCTATCCCCAATAATAGTTTCCTCACTTTCGAGTTCAAAACTTGAAGAAAGGGAATACAGAAAAGACGACTATCGAAGTCCTCTTCAAGGCTCTACGCCAGTTCAGGTTGAAGCTTAGGAGAGATCTTATCTCCAGCCAAAGTTGAAGTTGAAGTTAAGGCTCGGGGGAGATCTCATCTCCAATCGAGGTTGAAGTTGAAGTTGAGGCTCGGAGGAGATCTCGTCTCCAGCCGAGGTTGAAGGAGATCTCATCTCCTATGGTCGAGGTCGAAGCTCGAACTCCTCGAGAGAGGTCTTATCTCCAGCAGTCAAGGTTGAAGCTCGGAGAAGATCTTATCTCCTGCAGTCGAGGTTGAAGCTTGGGGAAGATTTTATCTCCTGCAGTCGAGGCTAACTCGGGGGAGATCTTATCTCCTGCAGTCGAGGTTGAAGCTCGAGGGAGATTTTATCTTCTATAGTCGAGGCTAACTCTGGGAAGATCTTATCTCCTACAGCCAAGGTTGGCCCGATCGCTCGAAAGAGATCTTATCTCTAGTCAAGATTGACTTAGACACTCGAAAGAGATCTTATCTCCTGCAGCCGAGGTTGACTCGAGGAAGATCTTATCTTCTACAGTCGAGGTTGAAGCTCGGAGGAGATCATATCTCCTATAGCCGAGGCTAACTCGGGGGAGATCTTATCTCCTAGAGCCGAGGTTGAAGCTCAGGGTAGATCTTATCTCTTGTAGCCGAGGTTGAAGCTCGGGGGTGATCTTATCCTCTATAGCCGAGGTTGACTCGGGAGAGATTTTATCTCCTGCAGTCGAGATTGGTTCGATCGCTCGGAAGATATCTTATCTCTAGCCGAGGTTGACTTGGGCACTCGGAAGAGATCTTATCTCCGTTCGAGGTTGAAGATCGGGGGAGATCTTATCTCCTGCAGCCGAGGTTAGCCCGATCACTCGAGAGAGATCTTATCTCTTACTGAGGTTGACTCAGGTGCTCGAAAGAGATCTTATCTCTAGTTGAGGTTGAAGCTCGGGAGAGATCTTATCTCCTGCAGTCGAGGATAACTCGGGGGAGATCTTTTCTCCTATAGTTAAGGTTGAAGCTCGGGGGAGATCTTATCTTCTGCAGCCGAGGTTGAAGCTTGGGGGAGATCTTATCTTCTACAGCCGAGGCTAACTCGGAGGAGATCTTATCTCCTACAATCGAGGTTGAAGCTCGGGGAGATCTTATCTCCTGTAGTTGAAGCTAATTTAATGGAGATCTTATCTCCTGCAGTCGAGGTTGAAGCTCGGGAGAGATCTTATCTCCTGCAATCGAGGCTGACTCGGAGGAGATCTTATCTCCTGCAGCTGAGGTTGAAGCTCGGGGGAGATCTTATCTCCTGCAGTTGAGGATGGCTCGGGGGAGATCTTATCTCCTACAGTCGAGATCGAAGCTTGGGGGAGATCTTATCTCCTACAGTCGAGGTTGACTCGGGGGAGATCTTATCTCCTATAGCCGAGGTCGATGCTCGAAAGGGATCTTATCTCCTGCAGCCGAGGTTGAAGCTCGGGGGAGATCTTATCTCCTACAGCCGACATTGAAGCTTGGGGGAGATCTTATCTCCTGCAGCCGAGGCTGACTCGATCGTTTGGAGGAGATCTTATGTCCTACAGTCGAGGTTGGCTCGAGGGAGATCTTATCTCCTACCGTCGAGATTGGCTCGGAAGAGATCTTATCCCCTGCAGCCGAGGCTGACTCGGTCGCTCGAAAAAGATCTTATCTTCTACAATCGAGATAGAAGCTTGGAGAAGATCTTATCTCCTATGGCCGAGATTGGCTCGGAGGAGATCTTATCTCCTGCAGCTGAGGTTGGCTCGAGGGAGATCTTATCTTCTGCAGCCGAGGTTGAAGTTCGAGGAAGATTTTATCTCCTACAGTCGAGGTTGGCTCGGGGGAGATCTTATCTCCTACAGCTGAGGCTATCTCGATCGCTCGAGGTAGATCTTATCTCCTGCTGCCAAGGTTGGCTCAGAGGAGATCTTATCTCCTACTGCCAAGGTTGGCTCGAAGGAGATCTTATCCCCTGCAGCCGAGGCTGACTCGATCGCTCGGAGGAGATCTTATCTCTTGTAGTCGAGGTTGGCTCTGGGGAGATCTTATCTTCTGCAGCCGAGGTTGAAGCTCGAGGGAGATCTTATCTCCTACAGTCGAGGTTGGCTCGGGGAGATCTTATCTCCTGCAACTGAGGTTAGCTCGAGGGAGATCTTAACTCCTGCTGCCGAGGCTTACTCGATCGCTCGAGGGAGATCTTATCTCTTACAGCTGAGGTTGAAGCTCAGAGGAGATCTTATCTCCTGCAGTCGAGGTTGGCTTGAGGAAGATTTTATCTTCTACAGCCGAGGTCGGCTCGATCGCTCGGGAGAGATCTTATCTCTGGCCGAAGTTAACATAGATGCTTGAGAGAGATCTTATCTCTGATCGAGGTTGGCTCGATCGTTCGGAAGAGATCTTATCTTTGGCTATGGGAGAGATCTTATCTCTGACCGAGGTTGACTCGGACGCTTAAGAGAGATCTTATCTCTAGTCGAGGTTGGCTCGGACGCTCGGGAGAGATCCTATCTCTGACCGAGATTGGCTTGGTTGCTTGGTCGCTCGAAAGAGATCTTATCTCTGGCCGAGGTTGACTCGGACGCATGGAAGAGATCTTATCTCTAATCGAGGTTGGCTCGGATGCTCGAAAGAGATCTTATCTCTGGCCGAGGTTGACTCAGTCGCTCGGAAGAGATTTTATCTCTAGCCGAGGTTGAAAAACTTCGATCTACTCATGTTAGGATGAGGTTCTCTTCCTGTTTCTAACACGGCCACTATTGATTGCTCCTTTCCTGTCATCACATAGCTTTTGCACCAAGAAACAATAATATTGAAATGAAGAAATTTTATTAAAAAAAATACTGATAGCACGTTTTCAGATTCTCTATGTTTCAGGGTTGTGGGAGTGTTGTTCCTCTAAGTTCCTTCAGGCGATAAGCTCCGGGCCGGACGACCTCCTCTATCTCATGCTGGCCTTCTAAATTTGGAGCGACCTCCTCTTGACTTTGAAGCTGAGAGATGATAGATCGCTGAAGTATCAAGCCCCCTAGAGGTAACGTTGATGACGCCAGGAGGCGGTCGACCTCCTTATTGTTCCTTCATCATGGGTGGTTCTGGCTACGACAGCATCCTTGGTCGATCTTCTCTTGCTTCAGACTGATGTTGAAGGAATTGACTCAGCCGGTCCCTCTTGACGAGCTTTTCAATTTTATCTTGGAGCTGAATACATTCCTCAATATCGTGTCTGTGATCATGATGGTAGAGATAGTATTTGCTTCGATTGCACTTGTTCGAAAGAGACCATAATTCTTCTGATCTTGGTAGCTGATTCTTAATTTTCATCAGAACTTGAGTTTGAGGAGCGTTAAGGGGGGCGTAGTCGTGAAACCTTCCGGGAGGAGGACTTCTTCGCGCTCTTCTGTCGGAGCTTCTTTGATGACGAGCTCGAGGAGTTCGGGCTCGCTTGCACCCAGGAGGAGTTCGTGAGCACGGTCGAACTTCACTCGACTCTCTATCGACGGTGGGTCTCTTACACTCGTCCACCCATCGCTCTCCTAAGGCTTCTTCATTCTTCAACTTGAAGGCTTCTTCCACACGGGCATACCCCTCGGCCCGAGCCAGTAGATCGATGAAGTTCCTAGGATACTTCTTCTCTAGGGAGAACAGCAAGTTATTCTTCTAAAGGCCATCCTTGAGTGCGGCCATGGCAACGACTGATCCAGATTTCGGACCTCCAAAGCAGTAGTGTTAAACCGAATGACATAAGCCCGGATAGATTCCTCCTGCTTCTACTTGACATTCATTAGGGAATCCGAACCTCGATGTGGACGTCGACTGCTGACGAAGTGAGTCACAAATTGATGGCTCATCTAGTCAAAAGAAAAGATTGTACCTGGCTTCAATGCTGAGTACCAGTTTCTTGCCGCTTCCTTTAAGGTAGATGAAAAAGTTCAGCATAATAGGGCGTCTGGTGCGTCATGGAGTAGCATCATGGTCCGAAAGGCCTCCAAATGATCGACTAGATTAGAGGTTCCATCGTAGCTTTCATATTGAGGGAGCTTGAAGTTCAGCGGAATAGACTCTTACATAATTCGGAGAGAGAAGGGGGGATCGATGCAGACGTCATCATAACGAGTCGGGATGACATGGCGGAGTTTCTCAATCCATCGATCCATCTTTCGCAGTCTATGATCGAGGGTGTCGTCTTGATCGCAAATCTTGGAGGGCTTCTGGCTACAGATAGGGGAGGTCTCCTCCAAAAGAGAACCATGAACTGAACACGGATCCTCTACTCTTTATTTTTTTCCCAAGGGCGATGGGTACGCTAGCCCTAGTGCTCTTTCTTGGGATCGATTTCGGACATCCTGATGGTGAGTTTTTTGGTGGAGTCACCGTCGAGGGTTGCTGCATGGCCTGCACCATCTCGATGAGGCCCTGAACCCGCTGCATCAGTAGGTTAAACTACTTCGGATCTACCATGGCCGTCGGTGGAGGTGGAGGTTGAAGTACTGATGATGGAGCAGGAATGGGTGGATCCGACCTAGATCTAACCACAGAAATGGTAGATCTCTAGGTGGTCGCCTTCTTTTGAGATATTTTTTGGGATTAAGAAAGAGGGTGGAGAAGAATCTTAGAGAAGGAAGTTGGTAGGGTCGGCTGAGCACTCCTTTAAGAACAAAGGTACCTCAGAGATAAAGGCCTTTCTTCTGGCGCCAATTCTATTGGTGCAAAATTTGGTTGATGTCGGATCGAGCTGGAGTGGGGGAGAACGAGGTCGCCATCGATGACTTACAAAATAAAATTTCGTCCGAAGTCGATGGTGGTGGCTCCGGCAGGATCCTCCGACGATCAAGTTAGCTCTTCTGGCCAATAGAAATGGAGTGCTCAGGAATGAGTTTGGTAGAGTTTTAGAGGAGAAAGCTTAGAGCTTAGAGAAAATATATCTGGAGGGTCCCTTTTTATAGGCAGAGCTTGATTGATGGTGATGGCCATACCGTCTGATAGCAGACCGCTCGAGGTGGCATAGGATTCGGTATGGAGAGGAAGACATCATCAGACTGATAGTGACAACCATACTATCCGGTAGCGGACCGCTCCAGGTCTGATGGAGTCTGTCACAGAAGGAGGTACCATCTGTAGCAGACTGATGGCGATCGTTCGTCGAGACTTAATAGCCATAGCTCGGAGGAAGCAGGCGTTGGTCAGTGAAAGACTTCATCATACATCAGTTCCAGTGGAGTTCGGACTCCTAAAGAAAATACGTCTAGAGGGGATCATCCGGAAGGAGTTCGACCGAAAGGAATGTCCGGAAGGAGTTCGGCCGAAGGAGAAGTTCGAAAGGAGTTCAACTCCTGGGGGAGTTCGGCCGAAGGAGAAGTCCGACTGAAGGAGAGAACCGAAGGAAGTTTGGCTCTCGCGAGCGTCCGACTGGAGGAATGCGGAGGGAGTTCGGCTTTCATACGAGTCCGATCGAGGAAGAGAACCGGAGGAAGTTCGGCTCTCATGGGCGTCCGACTGGAGAAATGTGGAGGAAGTTTGGCTCCCGTACGAGTCCGACTGAAGGAGAGAATCGAAGAAAGTTCGGCTCTCGTGGGCGTCCGACTGGAGGAGCGCAGAGGAAGTTCGGCTCCCGTAGAAATTCGACCGGAGCTCGACTGCTGAAAAGTTCGGCCGGTTGAAGGAATTCGGCTAAGACTCGACCGCTGGATAGTTCGAAATGAGCTCGACCGCTAAGAAGTTCGATCGGCTGAGAGAGTTTGGCTAAGGCTCATCCGTTGAAGCTCTTCCGTGACTACCGATTGCATTAGACTGAGCATCAGACTAGACTTAGACGAAAATGGGGTTTATCCCCAACAGCGCATATGTGTTCTTATTTACTCATTTATCTCTCAAGCGTAAATTGAGCACACATGCCTCCGCCAGTAAGCAGATATTTGCATGCGTACACTTTCTATCATGGCATGATAATTTTTATCATTCTAATATGTCAGGATATCTTGTTTACAATCCACTTAAATCCATTTATGGTCGTATCTATGCTACAAATTGGGTTCACATAACATTGCAGATTTGGCCCAACTTGACTTGTTTGTTTAAAAGGAGTCAAGTGGGTTGGATTATCGGGTTCATCTTTTGAATTTTAACCTGGCTTATAAACATGCGAGTTGTGCTTGGGATCATCGTGGAGTAGTTCTTGCAACAGATTTGTCTTCTATTATAAGAGAAATTATTAGATGGAA
The DNA here is from genome assembly GCA_006176705.1 of Cocos nucifera. NCBI lineage: Eukaryota > Viridiplantae > Streptophyta > Magnoliopsida > Arecales > Arecaceae > Cocos > Cocos nucifera. The sequence goes on from QRFJ01000426.1 coordinate 815,751, forward strand.
CAGATCTTTTATGAATCTTGGGTGAAATGAATGCATCTAATAATTTCACCCTAGGACGAAATGAATCCACATAAGAAGATTTCATCCTAACTGCATCCGTTCTACCTAATAATTATTCCTAGTATGGTGCTTTTGGCAGAGTTTCATGTAGCCTAGCAAGTTATGAAGCTTGCTTGCAACTACCTATCCATACGCCACCGGTGTACCCTTGGAGGGTGATTCCCTTATTATGTATTGTACGGTAGATCAAGTAAGGCTCTCGTTTAGGTAGGATCTCATAAACTTTATTGCGGAATATATGATGGGTGCAACATCTATGAGAGTTTAAAATCTTTGATATTTACAGAGAAGCTAAGCAGCTTTTTTTTTTTCATTTTTTGCCTCGTACGGTTTTTGGAACGCAATGCTACGTGAACCATCTCATTCTGTGCCCATTGATGGGTCAGCTTGTATCTTTCAACCTTACATGTAAAAACATGTCAATAATTTTCTTCTAAAATTTGCATTTCATCGCGGCTCAGATCTGGCCTGACTTGTACATGCCCCTGTTTCAATGGAAGTATTTCTGGCAGTTTAAACTCTTGCTCGCAGAGACAGGAGAAATGCAAGTGCACTTAATACACGGGATCAAACCATTGATTGATCCTCTCATTTAATTGTAGCAACCCATACTTTCTCTCATCTAAACAAAAACATTATAAACACAAGAGCCTAGGTTGGATGTATCTATTTTGGTAGTCATTACTCAAATGAGTGTGGGTATTTTGTAGTTGTTGGACATCATCAGCTGCTATGCACGGTCGACAAAAAAAAAAAAATGGAGAAGAGGACTTTCAGAAGATAGATTTCCAAAAGCCGGCGGACTTTGGCAATTGCTCTATGGAAGGCCTCGACTCCTTCCTTTATGCATCACCTCTCTTCTTCGATCCACCGCTAACGAAAACATGAGGGCTAGAGGGAATTACCCTCGATTTGCCATAAGAGTTGAGGTATTGATCCCTTACCCATCTTCGTCTCTTCTTTTCAAAACTTTGGAAAGCTTTTTACGACCTGATTGAGCCATCGACCATTGGATTTCTTCTAAAAAAGCCAAAGCTATCGATTCCCTACATGTTTTTCCATGAATTATTTGAATTTTTTTCTTTGGCTGATCGTCAGTGTTGTGCTGTTGGTCATCATTGTGTCTTGCTCATCCGGTCACGAGCATCACCAGTAGGAAGGAAGACTTCTCTTGCCTCGAAAACGAGGGGATAAAGAGTACTTGTTCCATTAAGAAAAGATAGGACGTCAGTCCTCAGTCTGGCCATGAAAGAAGAAGAAGAAGAAAAAGAAAGAAAAGAAAAAAAGGAAAGAAAAAGCAAAAGAAAGAAAAATAGAAAAGAGAGAGAGTTTCTCTCTCTTCCCTCTCTTCCATCTTGATCTTGAATCTCTCTAGATCTGATTTTCTCTCTAAAAGATTTATTTTCTCTCTCTACTTCCTCTCTCCTATTTTCTCTTTCTATTAGAATTCTTGAATTTTAGAAAAAAATAAAAAAAAAGAAAGGAAGAAAAGAAAGAAAAAAAATTCTCTCTGCTCTCTCTTTCTCTCTCTAGAATCTTTTCTTTCTTCATGAATTTTTTTCTCTTTAGAAATTTTGAGGATAGTGTAGACCCCGGTGAACCCCGATAGAGGATTTAGAATTTAAGATTTTAAATCGATCTAATTAATTTTTTTAAAAAAATTAAATTAAATTTATAGAAGAATATATTACTGGATAGAAGGATATCTAGTAGAGTTTTGATATCTAGATTATAGTTCCGTGAGTCCTATTTATCACAATTTAAGGTAAGAGTTCTTGTATATGATCATCATTATATATGATATTTTTACTGTTGGATTTGTATTATTGGTTTTACATTGTTGAATTTATGTTGATGGATTATCATGTTGAGATACTATTATTTCTGATATAATTTTTAGCATAAATATGATATGTATGTATTTATGATATATGTGCATTAATGATTGATGGTATGAGTATATAGATATGATATATTTATTTTGATCATAATATAAATTGAAATTGATATGATAAAATCAATATATAATGATTAGATAGAAATAATATGGTTTGAACTAGTCTCGTAATGTGAATAGCCGGCCAGGAGCTAGGATAGCCCCTATGGACTTACGTATGAGATTTTAGATTAGACTAAGATTGAGACAGCCCGCTAGGAGCTCATGCTCGGGACAATCCCACAGGCTTACGCATGGAATTTTGGATTAAACCAAGATTGAGGCATGATCTTAATTAGTCCAAAGATGAAAAAAAATTAAAAAAACTAAATTTGTAATAAGAGAAATAGATGACAAGACATGTAACTAATGTTGCATGAAAGATTTCAATTATTGAGATATGATAATATATCTCTTTTAACAAGATATATATTTGATACATATTTATATAATTATTTGATTTATTCTACATGTTGGGGATAAATCCCGCTCCTGCCGAAGCCCGACCCCAGGCGAGCTCAGCGGCCGAACTCCTTCGGACCGACCCCAGGCGAGCCCATGCAGCCGAACTCCTTCGGACTTCCCGCGGCCGAACTCCTTCGGACTTCCCGCGGCCGAACTCCTTCGGACTTCCCGCGGTCGAACTCCTTCGAACTTCCCGCGGCCGAACTCCTTCGGACCGACTCCGAGCGGCCGAGCTTCAACGAAGTCCTCTCAGCGGCCGAACCCCTCAGCGGACGGGCTTTAGTAGAATCCCCAAGCGGTCGTCACTCAGGAGCCCGAACTCCTCAGCAATCGTCACTCAGGAGCCCGAACTCCTCAGCAGTCGTCACTGGGCCGAACTCCTCAGCGGTCGCCCTCATCAAACTTCGGCCGACCGAGCTCCTACCGAACTCTCAAGTGTCCAAGCCTCAGCCCAAGTCCAACAGGCCGGCCGAACCCCAGACGGCCGGGCCGCGGCTTCTCAGCAGCCGAACTCTTCTGCGGACGGGTCCTTAGCTGCATACCTCTCGCCAGACGCCTATGGGAGCCGAACTCCCTCCTATCTTCCTCTTCAGGAGCCCGAACTCCTCCGAAATGGGCACACGACGAAGGCCTTCATCCCTTCATTCGGCAAGCTCTGCAACCATCACCATCAGTCAGTCCGCCGCACCATCAGTCAGTCCGCCGCACCATCAGTCAGTCCGCCGCGGGCGATAGCGACCCACTGTCAGGCGGCGATGGCTGTCACCCTCCATCCGCCGTATGCGGCGCCAGTGAGACTGACTCCACCGAACCTCGAGCGGCCCGCCAGCACGCGGCTGCAGTTGTCACCATCAAGCTCCACTATATAAAGGATCCCTCCCGACACGCTAAGGCTAAGCTCTCTGAACTCTCGACTCTCTAAGCTCTCCTCCACATCTCTAAGCTCCGGAACTCATTCCGAGGCACTCCATTACTGTTGGTCGGAAACTAACTTGACCGTCGGAGGGTCCTGCCGGAGCCACCACCCCACCGGTTCCGGACGGGACTTCGTTTTGCAGGTCCCCGGCGGCGCCCAGCGGCCTCGATTGCGGCGACCTCCGGCGGCGACGGATTTCTGCACCAACAGATTGGCGCCGTCTGTGGGAACAGGGACTTGAACCTTCGAGGTTCCCTTGTTCTTAAAGGAGTGCTCGGCGACGATTTCCCTCCCCTGCTCCGGATCTCTCTCCTCCCTCTTCAGTATTCCTTTTCTGAAAAGAAAAATGCCTCCCAGAAGAACCTCGACCCGGAGGTCGGCAGCCTCCGCGGCCCGATCCCGTTCGGGTCCGTCCGCTCCCACTCCGGCCCCGGCGACGCGGGCCCGCTCCGTACTCGCGGTAGATGCGGAGCGGTTCGACCTGCTTGCCCAGCAGGTCCGCGATCTTACGGAGGCGGTGCAGGCAGTGCAAGCCACGCATTCGCGAGGTCCAGCGCCCACTCGACCGGCGCGGGGTTCCCCGGAGCCCGGGAATCCAGTCCAGGAGCGACCGATGTGGGCTACCCAACCTCCGGCCCTCGGGAGAGAGGGGCAGCCGGCAAAGAGCCCCTGCTCGGACCGCGGCTCAACCCAGGGAGAAGCTTCGCACCCCTTCCGCGAGAAGACCTTGGGGATTAAGGATCGCGAAGATTTCCTGGACCAAAGGCTCATGGAGATGGGACGGCGCATAGAAGAACTTCGTCATACTCCTTCCTCCCGCGGTAACGATATTTGCACTGATCCTCCCTTCTCACAGAAAATTATGCAGGAACAGGTACCACCGAACTTCAAGCTCCCGCATTTCGAAAGCTACGATGGGACCACTGACCCGGTCGACCATTTGGAGGCCTTCAGGACGACGATGTTACTCCATGGCGCGCCTGATGCCATTTTGTGTCGGGCTTTCCCTTCTACCCTCAAGGGAGCGGCTAGGAATTGGTACTCGGCGCTTAAGCCGGGCACCATCCTGTCGTTTGACCAAATGAGTCAACAATTCGCGGCCCACTTCGTCAGCAGCAAACGGCCGCGCAGAGGCTCGGATTCCCTGTTGGCCATCAGGCAAAAAGAGGGGGAACCCATCCGGGCTTACGTCACCCGGTTCAACACTGCCGCGCTGGAAGTCCGGAACCTGGACCAATCAGTTGCTATGGCCGCCCTCAAGGGCGGCCTTCAGAAGAACGACCTGCTGTTTTCCCTGGAGAAGAAATATCCCAGGGACTTCGCTGACATGCTAGCTCGGGCCGAAAGCTATGCCCGGGCAGAAGAGGCTTTCGAGGCCAAGGATGGTGAAGCTCGCGACAAGCGACGAGTAGGCAGAGCGGGAAGGCCTGCCGAGGAAAGAAAGCGCACCGAAGCCTGGCCGCGTTCCCGAACTCCCCCTGGTCGCGGGCGTGCCCGGACTCCACCTCAGGCTCGGGGGCGGGAAGCCACCGACGGAAGGGCGCGCCGAAGTTCTCCTCGGCACCGAAGTCCCACCCGACGCCGAAGTTCCCCCCGGCGCCGAGGTTCTCCCTCGCGACGAGGTCCCTCCCCGCGCCGAGGTTCTCCCCTCCGACGGCGTTTTCACAGCTACGCCCCCCTCAACGCCCCGAAGGCTCAAGTGCTGCTGGAGATCAAGGGACGACTTCCGGAGCCGGAGAGGATGCGTTCCCATCCCAGAAAACGCAACCCCAACAAGTTCTGCCTTTACCACCGTGACCACGGTCACGATACCGAGGAGTGCATCCAGCTCCAGGACGAAATCGAGGAGCTGGTCCGGCGGGGCAGGCTTGGCCGATTCCTGCGAAGACGATCTAAAGAGCAGGAAGATCGGCCGAGAATGTTGCCGCCGATTGGGGAAGATCGGCAGGAGGACCGGCCGTCTCTTGGCGTCATTAACACCATCTCGGGAGGACCGCAGCAGGGAAAGACCGACGAATCCGAGGGATCGGCAAAGAGGCAGAGGACCTCGGAGCCCGTGACCTTCACCGAAGCAGACGCCCAGGGGACCAGATTTCCGCATAACGACGCGGTTGTAATCTCTTTAAACGTCGCTGATTATGATGTACGCCGCGTTTTGGTGGATAATGGGAGTTCGGCGGACATATTGTTTTACGATGCCTTCTTGAAAATGTCCCTACCTGACACCCGCTTAGGACCTGTAAGTTCCCCCCTGGTGGGATTTGCCGGACACGCCGTTCCGGTCGAAGGCATGGTGACTTTGGCGGTGACGGCGGGCCAATCCCCAAAATTGGCCAAGGCGCGGATCGACTTTTTTGTCGTGAGGACCCCGTCCGCCTATAATGCAATCCTTGGGCGACCAGGCCTTAACGCGCTACGGGCGGTAGTGTCAACCTACTACTTAAAGATGAAATTCCCGACGAGCCATGGAGTCGGCGAAGTCAGAGGAGACCAAGCCCTGGCAAAGTACTGCTACTCAATCGCCCTGCGCGAGGGAGACCGGCCCGACCCTTGCCTTGTTGACGGACTGGACGTCCGCGACGACCTCACTGAAGAACGGGGCGAACCTGCGGAAGACCTCGTCCCTGTGTCCTTACGCGATGGAGACCCGGGGCATGAGGTGCGGATCGGCTCCAACCTAGCGGCCGAGGTCAAGGGACAGCTCGTCGCTTTCCTCAGAAGGAATGCAGACGTTTTCGCCTGGGCCCCAGCGGATGTACCAGGGATCGACGCCGATGTCATAGAACATCGGCTGGCCATCGACCCAAGGCACCGACCCGTCAGAGAAAAATTACGCCGCCAAGCCCCAGAAAGACAGAAGGCGGTAGCCGAAGAAGTGGATAAGCTCCTTGAAGCTGGACTCATCCGGGAGGTCAACTATCCGACCTGGGTCTCGAACGTGGTCCTCGTCAAAAAAGCAAACAACAAATGGAGGATGTGCGTCGACTTCAAGAAGCTGAACAAAGCCTGCCCAAAGGACAGCTACCCCCTGCCGAGGATCGATCAGCTGGTGGACGCAACCTCGGGCCACGAGCTCCTCACTTTTATGGACGCATTTTCTGGTTATAACCAGATACGCATGGCGCCCGAGGATGAAGAAAAGACCACCTTTATTACTGACCGAGGTCTCTATTGTTACAGGGTCATGCCTTTCGGACTCAAGAATGCAGGAGCCACCTACCAGCGCTTGGTCAACAAGGTCTTCAAGGGGCAGATCGGCCGCAACATGGAGGTGTACGTGGACGACATGCTGGTCAAAAGCCGAGCCTCGACAGACCACCTCGCCGACCTTGAAGAAACTTTCGGTGCGCTTAGGAGGCACAAGATGAAGTTGAACCCGACCAAATGCGCCTTCGGCGTGACCTCCGGAAAATTTTTAGGATTCATGGTGTCGAGACGCGGAATCGAGGCAAATCCCGAGAAAATCCGAGCCATCCAGGAGATGACTGCCCCGAAAACAATTAAGGAAGTTCAGCGCCTGGCTGGGAAGGTGGCGTCCTTGAACCGCTTTGTCTCAAGGTCGGCCGAGCGGTGCCTGCCTTTCTTCCAGGTCCTCAGGCGACCGAAAGATTTTTGCTGGACAGCGGAGTGCAAACAGGCATTCGAAGAGCTTAAAAACTACCTCGGCGCGCCTCCACTGCTGGCAAAGCCCGAACCTGGAGAAGGGCTGCTCCTATACCTAGCTGTCTCTCCAATGGCCCTGGCGGCTGTCCTGGTCAGGGAAGATGCGAAGGCGCAACAACCAGTCTACTTACGTGAGCCGAGCCTTGAGGGACGCGGAAACCAGGTACTCCAAGTTAGAAAAACTAATTTACTGTCTTCTGATCGCAGCCAGGAAGCTCCGACCTTACTTTCAGGAGCATACCATCACGGTCCTCACGGACCAACCATTAAGAGCCGTCCTCCACCGCGCAGACGCTTCAGGAAGAATCGCCAAATGGGCGATCGAGCTCACGGAGTTCGACATCAATTACCGGCCCAGGCCATCGATCAAGGCTCAGATACTGGCGGACTTCGTGCTGGAATGCACCGCACCAGTTGAAGCCGAGCTTGAATCAAGCGAGACTATCATCAGCGGGAGACCAGGCCCCGACGAAGCCGAGCTGTGGCGGTCGAGCTTCCCTGAAGAAAGGGCCGACCTTCTTGAAGGCGCCTGGGTTCTGCATGTGGATGGCTCATCCAACTCTAGCGGGGCCGGCGCAGGGCTGGTCCTGGTTAGCCCCGAGGGGATCGTCACCGAGTACGCATTGCGCTTCGAGTTTCCCACAACCAACAATGGGGCCGAGTATGAAGCGCTGATAGCCGGGCTGCAGATAGCCAGGGAATTGAAGGTGGGTCGGCTTCAAGTCTATAGCGATTCCCAGTTGGTGGTCGGTCAGGTCGGCGGCAGCTACGAGGCGCGGGAGGAAAGCATGGTGATGTACCTCGGGAAGGTGAAGAACTTAATACCAGCCTTCGACAGCTTCGACATTCGGCACATCCCAAGGACCGGGAATACAAGGGCCGACCTCCTCTCCAAGTTG
>QRFJ01000426.1:824689-843135 GCA_006176705.1 Cocos nucifera
CCACCTCAGGCTCGGGGGCGGGAAGCCACCGACGGAAGGGCGCGCCGAAGTTCTCCTCGGCACCGAAGTCCCACCCGACGCCGAAGTTCCCCCCGGCGCCGAGGTTCTCCCTCGCGACGAGGTCCCTCCCCGCGCCGAGGTTCTCCCCTCCGACGGCGTTTTCACAGCTACGCCCCCCTCAACGCCCCGAAGGCTCAAGTGCTGCTGGAGATCAAGGGACGACTTCCGGAGCCGGAGAGGATGCGTTCCCATCCCAGAAAACGCAACCCCAACAAGTTCTGCCTTTACCACCGTGACCACGGTCACGATACCGAGGAGTGCATCCAGCTCCAGGACGAAATCGAGGAGCTGGTCCGGCGGGGCAGGCTTGGCCGATTCCTGCGAAGACGATCTAAAGAGCAGGAAGATCGGCCGAGAATGTTGCCGATTGGGGAAGATCGGCAGGAGGACCGGCCGTCTCTTGGCGTCATTAACACCATCTCGGGAGGACCGCAGCAGGGAAAGACCGACGAATCCGAGGGATCGGCAAAGAGGCAGAGGACCTCGGAGCCCGTGACCTTCACCGAAGCAGACGCCCAGGGGACCAGATTTCCGCATAACGACGCGGTTGTAATCTCTTTAAACGTCGCTGATTATGATGTACGCCGCGTTTTGGTGGATAATGGGAGTTCGGCGGACATATTGTTTTACGATGCCTTCTTGAAAATGTCCCTACCTGACACCCGCTTAGGACCTGTAAGTTCCCCCCTGGTGGGATTTGCCGGACACGCCGTTCCGGTCGAAGGCATGGTGACTTTGGCGGTGACGGCGGGCCAATCCCCAAAATTGGCCAAGGCGCGGATCGACTTTTTTGTCGTGAGGACCCCGTCCGCCTATAATGCAATCCTTGGGCGACCAGGCCTTAACGCGCTACGGGCGGTAGTGTCAACCTACTACTTAAAGATGAAATTCCCGACGAGCCATGGAGTCGGCGAAGTCAGAGGAGACCAAGCCCTGGCAAAGTACTGCTACTCAATCGCCCTGCGCGAGGGAGACCGGCCCGACCCTTGCCTTGTTGACGGACTGGACGTCCGCGACGACCTCACGGAAGAACGGGGCGAACCTGCGGAAGACCTCGTCCCTGTGTCCTTACGCGATGGAGACCCGGGGCATGAGGTGCGGATCGGCTCCAACCTAGCGGTCGAGGTCAAGGGACAGCTCGTCGCTTTCCTCAGAAGGAATGCAGACGTTTTCGCCTGGGCCCCAGCGGATGTACCAGGGATCGACGCCGATGTCATAGAACATCGGCTGGCCATCGACCCAAGGCACCGACCCGTCAGAGAAAAATTACGCCGCCAAGCCCCAGAAAGACAGAAGGCGGTAGCCGAAGAAGTGGATAAGCTCCTTGAAGCTGGACTCATCCGGGAGGTCAACTACCCGACCTGGGTCTCGAACGTGGTCCTCGTCAAAAAAGCAAACAACAAATGGAGGATGTGCGTCGACTTCAAGAAGCTGAACAAAGCCTGCCCAAAGGACAGCTACCCCCTGCCGAGGATCGATCAGCTGGTGGACGCAACCTCGGGCCACGAGCTCCTCACTTTTATGGACGCATTTTCTGGTTATAACCAGATACGCATGGCGCCCGAGGATGAAGAGAAGACCACCTTTATTACTGACCGAGGTCTCTATTGTTACAGGGTCATGCCTTTCGGACTCAAGAATGCAGGAGCCACCTACCAGCGCTTGGTCAACAAGATCTTCAAGGGGCAGATCGGCCGCAATATGGAGGTGTACGTGGACGACATGCTGGTCAAAAGCCGAGCCTCGACAGACCACCTCGCCGACCTTGAAGAAACTTTCGGTGCGCTTAGGAGGCACAAGATGAAGTTGAACCCGACCAAATGCGCCTTCGGCGTGACCTCCGAAAAATTTTTAGGATTCATGGTGTCGAGACGCGGAATCGAGGCAAATCTCGAGAAAATCCGAGCCATCCAGGAGATGACTGCCCCAAAAACAATTAAGGAAGTTCAGCGCCTGGCTGGGAAGGTGGCGTCCTTGAACCGCTTTGTCTCAAGGTCGGCCGAGCGGTGCCTGCCTTTCTTCCAGGTCCTCAGGCGACCGAAAGATTTTTGCTGGACAGCGGAGTGCAAACAGGCATTCGAAGAGCTTAAAAACTACCTCGGCGCGCCTCCATTGCTGGCAAAGCCCGAACCTGGAGAAGGGCTGCTCCTATACCTAGCTGTCTCTCCAATGGCCCTGGCGGCTGTCCTGGTCAGGGAAGATGCGAAGGCGCAACAACCAGTCTACTACGTGAGCCGAGCCTTGAGGGACGCGGAAACCAGGTACTCCAAGTTAGAAAAACTAATTTACTGTCTTCTGATCGCAGCCAGGAAGCTCCGACCTTACTTTCAGGAGCATACCATCACGGTCCTCATGGACCAACCATTAAGAGCCGTCCTCCACCGCGCAGACGCTTCAGGAAGAATCGCCAAGTGGGCGATCGAGCTCACGGAGTTCGACATCAATTACCGGCCCAGGCCATCGATCAAGGCTCAGATACTGGCGGACTTCGTGCTGGAATGCACCGCACCAGTCGAAGCCGAGCTTGAATCAAGCGAGACTATCATCAGCGGGAGACCAGGCCCCGACGAAGCCGAGCTGTGTGCGCGTCGAGCTTCCCTGAAGAAAGGGCCGACCTTCTTGAAGGCGCCTGGGTTCTGCATGTGGATGGCTCATCCAACTCTAGCGGGGCCGGCGCAGGGCTGGTCCTGGTTAGCCCCGAGGGGATCGTCACCGAGTACGCATTGCGCTTCGAGTTTCCCACAACCAACAATGGGGCCGAGTATGAAGCGCTGATAGCCGGGCTGCAGATGGCCAGGGAATTGAAGGTGGGTCGGCTTCAAGTCTATAGCGATTCCCAGTTGGTGGTCGGTCAGGTCGGCGGCAGCTACGAGGCGCGGGAGGAAAGCATGGTGATGTACCTCGGGAAGGTGAAGAACTTAATACCAGCCTTCAACAGCTTCGACATTCGGCACATCCCAAGGACCGGGAATACAAGGGCCGACCTCCTCTCCAAGTTGGCCACCTCTGCCCCGGCCGAACTACCAAAAGAGGTGTTTCTGGAAACTCTGAAGTGCCCGACCACCGAGGAACCTCAGGCCGTCCTGCGGACGGACTTCGAGCCCAGCTGGATCGATCCGCTGATCGCCTACCTCGAAGAAGGGGTCCTCCCCCACGACCGGAGAGAAGCTCGGAAGCTCAGGAGTCAAGCCTCCCGCTACGTCTTGTACGAGGGCAGGTTATATAAAAGGTCGTACTCCCTCCCGTTGCTGAGGTGCCTCCGACCCTCTGAGGCCTGCATCGCGCTACAGGATGTCCACGAAGGACTCTGCGGAAGTCACGCGGGAGCCAGATCCCTATTGCAAAGACTACTTCGGCAAGGGTACTACTGGCCGACCCTACTTCGTGATTCCACGGAATACGTGAAGAGGTGTGACCGCTGCCAGAAGAACGCCAGCGTGCAAAGGCAGCCGGCATCCGAACTCACTCCGCTCACTGCACCCTGGCCCTTCGCGCAGTGGGGGATGGACATCCTCGGCCCCTTCCCAACAGCGTCCGGACAACGGAAGTTCCTCCTGGTCGCGATCGACTACTTTACCAAGTGGGTCGAGGCGGAACCACTAGCGAAGATCACCGAGGCCAAGGTGCAGGACTTCGTCTGGAAGACGCTGATCTGCCGGTTCGGTCTGCCCCGAGCTCTCATAACCGATAATGGGCGGCAGTTCGCTGGAGCCCGGTTTGCCGAGTTCTGCGAAGGACTAAACGTCTCCCACCACTTCACATCGGTGGCTCATCCGCAAGCCAATGGGGAAGCCGAAGTGACCAATCGGACCCTGCTGCAAGGCCTTCAAGACGAGGCTCGACAGGGCGAAAGGGGCCATGGGTAGACGAACTCTACCACGTTCTCTGGGCATACCGAACAACGCAGAGGGTACCGACCGGCGAGACACCCTTCGCCTTGGCCTTCGGCACCGAGGCAGTCATCCCGATCGAGCTCAAACTCCCGTCTGCTCGAATCATGGGCTTCAACGAGCAACTCAACTCCCAGGACCTCAGAACCAACCTCGACCTGCTGGAAGAAAGGAGGGAGGCAGCCCGCATCCGAATGGCCGCCTACCAGCGGAAGGTGGCTCGGTATTACAATTCCAGAGTCAAAAGCAAGGCGTTCAGAGTTGGGGACTTAGTGCTCCGACGAGCAGCCGTCTCCCAGCCCCAGAATCAAGGGAAGCTCGTCCCAAATTGGGAAGGTCCGTACGAAGTGGCAGAGGTCATCCGACCTGGTACCTATCGCCTAAAGGAGCTCGGAGGACTAGCGCTTCCCCGACCTTGGAACTCAGAAAACCTGAGAATGTACTACCAGTAGTTTCCCTCAATAAAACCTTGTTGCTCGACACTATCGTTTCAGGGTCACTGGGAAAAAAGCGAGCGGAAATGCCCCCACAGCCGGCTAAGAACGGGAGGAAAACCTCGTCCTGGCACGAGCAAAGTCAAAGGCCCCGTTCGCAAAGGACGGGATGGGGGGAGAAGCGAGGACGACGGTCCTCATGTGCCCCCACAGCCGGCTAGGAACAGGAGGAGAACCTCGTCCTAGCGTGAGCAAAGTCAAAGGCCCCGTTCGCAAAGGACGGGATGGGGGGAGAAGCGAGGACGACGGTCCTCATGTGCCCCCACAGCCGGCTAGGAACAGGAGGAGAACCTCGTCCTAGCGTGAGCAAAGTCGAAGGCCCCGTCCACAAAGGACGGGATGGGGGGAGAAGCGAGGACGACGGTCCTCATGTGCCCCCACAGCCGGCTAGGAACAGGAGGAGAACCTCGTCCTAGCGTGAGCAAAGTCAAAGGCCCCGTCCACCAAGGACGGGATGGGGGGAGAGACGAGGACGACGGTCCCCATGTGCCCCCACAGCCCGTCGGGAATAAGAGGAGAACCTCGTCCTGACGCGAGCAAGGTCCAAGGCCGAGCCCCAGAGTCTACGGTAAGCTTCACTGCAGAAGACGAGGTCTCCTTCAGACCTCGGCTTCAACTTCGGTATCAGCGTCAGCGGGAGGCGAGGTCTCCCCCAAGCGATCATAACCTTGACTGCAAAAGAGGAGGTCTCCCCCGAATCGACTTCGGTTGATGAAGGCAATGTCAACTCCGACCCTGACCACGGGGGGCGACATTGACTCCGGCCTCAATGTCGGCTTCACTAATTTTGGCTGGAAACGAGTCCCACTTCAACTCCAAACATCGACTGGGGATGAGACCTCCCCCAAGCCTCAGCTTCAACTTCAGCGTCAATATTGGCTGGAGATGAGACCTCCCCCGAGCTTCAGCCGCAACAAATGCGGAGCCTGGAAGAAGACTTCGGCAGTCGCCTGTTTTGGTACTCCCTTCCTTCAATTTTTGAACTCGGGAGTGGGGGGGCTACTGTTGGGGATAAATCCCGCTCCTGCCGAAGCCCGACCCCAGGCGAGCTCAGCGGCCGAACTCCTTCGGACCGACCCCAGGCGAGCCCATGCAGCCGAACTCCTTCGGACTTCCCGCGGCCGAACTCCTTCGGACTTCCCGCGGCCGAACTCCTTCGGACTTCCCGCGGCCGAACTCCTTCGGACTTCCCGCGGCCGAACTCCTTCGGACCGACTCCGAGCGGCCGAGCTTCAACGAAGTCCTCTCAGCGGCCGAACCCCTCAGCGGATGGGCTTTAGTAGAATCCCCAAGCGGTCGTCACTCAGGAGCCCGAACTCCTCAGCAATCGTCACTCAGGAGCCCGAACTCCTTAGCAGTCGTCACTGGGCCGAACTCCTCAGCGGTCGCCCTCATCAGACTTCGGCCGACCGAGCTCCCACCGAACTCTCAAGTGTCCAAGCCTCAGCCCAAGTCCAACGGCCGGCCGAACCCCAGACGGCCGGGCCGCGGCTTCTCAGCAGCCGAACTCTTCTGCGGACGGGTCTTAGCTGCATACCTCTCGCCAGACGCCTATGGGAGCCGAACTCCCTCCTATCTTCCTCTTCAGGAGCCCGAACTCCTCCGAAATGGGCACACGACGAAGACCTTCATCCCTTCATTCGGCAAGCTCTGCAACCATCACCATCAGTCAGTCCGCCGCACCATCAGTCAGTCCGCCGCACCATCAGTCAGTCCGCCGCGGGCGATAGCGACCCACTGTCAGGCGGCGATGGCTGTCACCCTCCATCCGCCGTATGCGGCGCCAGTGAGACTGACTCCACCGAACCTCGAGCGGCCCGCCAGCACGCGGCTGCAGTTGTCACCATCAAGCTCCACTATATAAAGGATCCTCCCGACACGCTAAGGCTAAGCTCTCTGAACTCTCGACTCTCTAAGCTCTCCTCCACATCTCTAAGCTCCGGAACTCATTCCGGGCACTCCATTACTGTTGGTCGGAAACTAACTTGACCGTCGGAGGGTCCTGCCCGAGCCACCACCCCACCGGTTCCGGGCGGGACTTCGTTTTGCAGGTCCCCGGCGGCTTCCAGCGGCTTCGATTGCGGCGACCTCCGGCGGCGATGGATTTCTGCACCAACACTACATATTTGATATATAAATTTGTGCCTTACTGTTATTTTTGAATTAAATTATTATTATTAGTATAGATATATAGTGATTTTTATTGGATTGTAAAGTTCACCATCCCTCTTTCTTTTCTTTTCTTTTCATAATTACAGAATATATATATTTGGCCAAGATTGAAATCATAATTGAAATCACAGGATTGTAAAGTTCCCCATCAGCGACAGTGGGATGATCGAGTTTATAAATTATACAAGATTGAAATTTATTAATATAAAATTATTTATTATGAATAGAGATTGATAATGTTCGTGAGATGTTGAGATTATAGGTAATTTTTACAGATTTTGCATATTCTTTAAGATTTACTCTAAAAAGTATGCGATCATCATACATCTGATGTAGGTGCTGGGTTCGGAACGTGACAATAGACGTAGATATATAAGTATGATCAATCATTTACCTTTGAATTTTTTTGTTTGGAGTTTTCAAAAAAGAAAGATAAGAAAGTAATTTTTCCATAGGATCAAGATTTTGATATTTTATTGGAAAGAAAAATTCGTATGGAATATAAAAAATTTTAATTTCTATTAGTTAGAAATTGAAGTAATTTGTTTACTAAACGCCGCAAGATTTTTTTCTTTATTAAGCACATAATACATATTTTGCATAATTTTTTTTTAAAAATATATTTAAATAAATAAAATTATTTTATAATGAGCTATTTTTTTTATAATCAATTAAATATATAAAAATCATATTTTTAAACATTGGTTTTCCAAAAAAATTTTTAATAAAGAAAAAAAAAATCAGCTGCACCGGCACTCCCACGAGCAAGTGATTGTGCCTTTCATGCGAAAGGATTATAGTTTTTCATGACGTCAACCATACATATCTCAAACCATTCGGACATCTTGTCCATCCACGTGCACATGTGGGAGTGATTATTGCGCGATCCAACGGTGAATTCGCTCGAAGGAAGATGAATCCTTCTGTTGTCGTGCGAAAGATACAACCCCGTCCGGCATCATCGCCATCAAACCGACTGACAACTAGCTTCCTTGCAACGGCTATGTTTTTGAAACTCTGCTGGGAGACGAGACAGGTCCCCAAGTGGCCGTTCCCAAGTACTCGTAAGCTTCGACCCACCTATGAGTACCTGCTCCCCATCTCTCTTTCTCTTTCCCTTTCCCCCATGGATTTCTTTCCTCCCTCCCCCTTCTCTCGCCCTTACCGCGGGC
Organism: Cocos nucifera; assembly: GCA_006176705.1. Lineage (NCBI taxonomy): Eukaryota > Viridiplantae > Streptophyta > Magnoliopsida > Arecales > Arecaceae > Cocos > Cocos nucifera. The sequence goes on from QRFJ01000426.1 coordinate 832,478, forward strand.
AGAGATCCGACGGTCGACTCCACAGTCGTCATCCATGGCCATGGATCCGACTCGAGGATGCCTCCTCCCTCCCTCCCCTCCTCCAGCGCGTCCCCAAGGACTTCATCGATGACGACGACGAGGGTTCCGGTCTAGGGCTCCCCTCTGCTCTCCTTTCCTGGATGTCCAGCGCGGCAGCCTCTGGAGCCGGTCCGTGCTCGATGATGCCTAATCTACCTTCCTGATTCCGTCCAACACGCGCGCGGGAGCCCCAGGGTGTCCGTGTCGAAGACCGTCGTTCGGAGGACCGACGGCGGAGGCCGAGGGGTGTTCGGATCGGCGTTCGTGAGCGGGGTGGTGCAGAGCATGAGGGTGGCAGTTCCAGGGGGAGGAGGGGAGGCTGCAGCAGCCGTAGCGGCAGGCGAGGAGGAAGGCATCGGTGAGTTACGTCCCTGATAGCGTCGCCAAGGAGGATCCTTCCACCGAGTCTGAACTGCTTCGCGAGCGCGGTGAGTCTTTTAGATTCTTTCTTGAATGGTGAATGCTTTGTGATTGTGTTAATAATATATAGTTGCAGGAGATTGGTTAGGTTTGGGTTCTTGGACTCTCGCCTAAAAAGAGAACTTTCTCTGACACCAAGTTACACTAGAAGATCACGTCCACTCGACATTCTTGTTATTCTAATTCTGAAAGAAAGACTCTTCCTTGAGAGTATTTATCTTATCATTTCTTGGATTCTTGCTGGAAAGGGGCAATCTTTGCTGACGTGACGGTAGTCTCACAAGAACAACGCATTCGGCCAGAATCCTTGGGGTACTGATTTGAAAAGTAATCGTAATGTACTGATACAACCTAATTCAGGAGGACCGAGTATTCCCTTCCTTGAGCTCGGTGAATCCTCATGCCCTTCTAATATTTCTTTGCCATTACAATAGAAACTGAGTAAAACTGAAAATATAGTTCATTTTTCTATCTCGACAGATAAACCTATGCTGCACTATTCAGGGAATTATTGTTCTGTCGAAACAGAGTGTCAATGTTGCTGAATACCAGAGACAATTCCTCAATTTTCACTTCTATCCCCTTGATTATCTTTTTTCAAATTGATTGGCATTTTAAAGTTTTTTTTTTTTTTGCATAAATGCGGTTAAAATTTTTTTCTGAGGAACAAATGAGATGAATTCTTGTTTCTTGTTCAAAGACCGGTTCAAAATTTATTTTTTATGCATTGTTAGATAATAAAACTATCACAGACTCTTACGGGAGCCGAACTCCCTTCGATTTTCTCCTTCAGTCGGACTCCTATGGGAGCCGAACTTTTTTCTGATCCCTCCTTCAGTCAGACTCCTATGGGAGCCAAACCCCCTCCAAACTTCTCCTTCAGTCGGACTCCTATAGGAGCCAAACTTCCTCCGATTCTCTCCTTCAGTCGGACTCCTATAGGAGCCAAACTCCTTCCTGGTCCCTCCTTTAGTCGGACTCCTATGGAAGCTAAACTTTCTCTGAACTTCTCCTTCAGTCGGACTCCTATGAGAGCCAAACTCTCTCCGATTCTCTCCTTCAGTCGGACTCTTAAAGGGGCCGAACTCCTTTTGATTCTTCCATCAGTCGGACTTCTACGAGAACCAAACTCCCTCCACACTCCTTCAGTCGGACTCCTACGAAAGTCGAACTCTTTCCAGAATTCTTCTTCAGTCGGACTCCTATGGAAGTCAAACTTCCTCCGATTCTCTCCATCAGTCGGTCTCCTTTGGGAGCTGAACTCCCTCCACAATTCTTCTTCAGTTGGACTCCTACGGAAGCCGAACTTCCTTCGCACTCCTCCTTCAGTTGGACTCCTACGGAAGCCGAACTCCTTTCAGATCTCTCCACCAGTTGGATGCTTCTACGGAAGTCGAACTCCTCCCAGATTTTTCTTTCAGTCGGACTTCTACGGAAGCCAAACTTTCTCCGGATTCCTCCTTCGATCGAACTCCTACGGGAGCTAAACTCTTTCCGAACTTCTTTTCTTCAGTCGAATGTTTATAGGAGCCAAACTCCTTTCGGACCTTTCTACCAATCGGATGTCTTTAGGAGCCAAACTCCTTACAGATCTTTTCTTCAATCGGATTCCTTCAGGAGCCAAACTCCTTTCGAACTTCTCCTTTAGCTTAGTTGAACTCCTTCGATCGAACTCCTCTACCAGTCGGATTTCTTCTGAACTTCTCCATCAGTCGAACTTCATCCGGATTTCTCCAACAGAGTGCTTTCAGATTTCGAGCAGCGTTCCTCTCCGATGATCCCTTCTAGTCGTATTTTCTTTAGGAGTCCGAACTCCTCTGGAATTGACATGCATCAAAGCTCTTCATCCCTCTCACGCAGCCCCGAGCGATCAATTATCGGACGGCTATGGCTGTCACTGTCAGTCTGCTGCAGATGGCACCCCTCCCATGCAGCCCTGAGCGGCCTACTGCCGGACGGCTATACTGTCAGTCTGTTACAGACGGTGCCCCTCCCACATGATCCAGAGCGGTCAGTATCGGTCTACCGCAAGTGACACCCCTCTCGTGCGGCCAACTATCGAATGGCTACGGCTGTCACCATCAACTCGCTACAGGCTCTGTCTATAAAAAGGAACCCTTCAGATATATTTTTTTTAAGCTCTCCTCTTTTCTTCTAAATTCTGCCGAACTCTTTTCTGAGCACTCCATTTTTGTTGGTCAGAAGAGCTGACTTGATTGTCGAAGAGTCCTACCGGAGCCACCACCACCGACTTCGGGTGGGACTTTATTTTATAGGTCACCGATGGTGACCTCGTCTTCCTCAGCTCCAGCTTGATCCGGCATCAACCAAATTCTGCACCAATAGAATTAGCACTAGAGGAAGGGCCCTTCTATTCTTGAGGTTTCTTTATTTTTAAAGGAGTGCTTAGCAACGACCTCTCTCTTCCTTCTCTAGAGATTTCTCTTCTTTTTTGAGAAAAAAATCTCTCAGGAGAGCTTCGACCCGATGATCGACGACCTCTACAGCCAGATTCCATCCAAACCTATCCGCCCCCGCTTCAATCCCGACAACTCAAGCTCCATCTATAGCCATGGTAAATATGGAGCAGTTCAACCTGCTAGTCCAGTAGGTCCATGGTCTCACGAAGGCGATGCAGGCCCCAGCACCAATTCGGTCGGAGCAGGCTTCTCCAGAGCTCCATGGTCCGATCTGAAAATGGCCGACTTGGGCTACCCAACTTTTGATCTCCGAAAAGGAGTAGAGGATGGAGTGCCCCTTCTCGGACCACAACTTGATTCAGGGGAAAGCTTCACACCCATCCCACAAAAAAATTTTGGAGATCAATGACCGTGAAGATCTCCTAAATCAAAGGCTCCTAGAAATGAGCCGACGAATTGAAGAGCTCCGCCATACTCCCTCTTCGCATGGTAATAATATTTATACTGATCCTCTTTTTGTTTAGGAGATTATGTAGGAACCCATCCCACCGAACTTTAAGCTCTCACAATTTGAGAGTTACGATGGGACCACCGATCCGATCGACCATCTGGAAGCCTTCCGAATAATGATGTTGCTCCACGGTGCGCTAGATGCTATTTTGTGTCGGACTTTTCCATCCACCCTCAAGGAAGCTTTCAGAAATTGATACTTGATACTTAAGTTGGGTACCATCTTTTTCTTTGATTAGATGAGCCATCAGTTTACGGCTCACTTCATCAGCAGCCGACGTCTACGTCGAGGTTCGGATTCTCTGATGACCATCAAGTAGGAGGGAAAATCCATTCGAGTTTATGTCACCCAATTTAATATTGCTACATTAGAGGTCCGAAACCTGGACCAGTCCATCGTCATGGTCACACTTAAGGGCGGCCTTCAGAAAAATGATTTGCTGTTCTTTCTGAAAAAAAAGTACCCTAGAGATTTCGCCGATATGCTAGCTCGGGCTGAAGGTTACGCTCGAACTGAAGAGGCCTTCAAGGCTAAGGACGATGAAGCCTTTGGTAAGCGATGAATCGACAAGCCGGATGGGCCCATTAAGGAAGAAAAGTCGAGTAAAGCTCGATCGCGCTTCCGAACTCCCTCTGAGCGCAAGCGAGCCCGAACTCCTCCCCAGGCTCGGAGGTAGGAAAGCTCAAATAGAAGAGCATGGGGGGTTCTTCCCAACAAAGATTTCACAACTATGCCCCTCTCAATGCTCCAAAAACTCAGGTACTGATGAAAATCAAGGAGCAACTATCGAGATCGAAAAGGATGTGCTCTCATCTCAGCAAGTGCAATCTTAATAAGTTCTGCCTTTATCATCGTGATCACGATCACGACACTGAGGAGTGTATCCAACTCTAGGATGAGATCGAGGAGCTCATCAGGTGAGGTAGATTAGGCTGGTTCCTACGGCGACGGCCTGAAGGGCGAGGAGATCGACCAAGGGCATTGTCGTAGCCTGAGCCGCCAAGGAGGGAGGATCAACAAGAAGATCGCCCACCTCTCGACATCATTAACATGATCTTGGGGGGACTTCGGTAAGGAGAGGCCAGCGGATTTGAGGGATCAGTGAAGAGACAGAAGACTGAAGAACCCATAACCTTCACTGAGACAGACGCTTAGGGAGTCCAGTTCTTCCACAATGACGTGGTTGTAATCTCTTTAAACATTACCGACTATGATGTATACCATATTTTGATAGATAATGGAAGCTCGACCGACGTATTATTTTATGATGCTTTCTTGAAAATGTTCTTACTCAATAACCGCTTAGGGCCTATGAACTCCCCGTTGATAGGCTTCATTGGCAATGTCGTAAAAGTTGAGGGCATAATAACTTTGGCCGTAACTACAGAGCAATGCCCAAAATTGGCTAAGGCATAGGTCGATTTTTTAGTCGTAAGGACTCCTTCCATCTATAATACTATTTTCGGCCGACCTGGTTTAAATGCACTTCGAGCGGTGGTATCAACTTATTATTTGAAGATGAAGTTCCGACAAGTCACAGGATTGAAGAGGTCAGGAGTGATCAAGCTCTGATAAGGCACTACTACTCAATCGCTCTATATAAAGAAGAACAGTCCAACCCTTATCCTATTGATGGATTGGATGTCCGCGACGACCTCACCGAGGAGCGGGGCGAGCCTATAGAGAACCTCGTCTCTATGCCCTTAAATGACGAAAATGCAGAACACGCGGTGCAAATCGGCTCCAACTTGGGAGACGAGATTTGGAAGCAACTCGTTGCCTTCCTTAGGAGGAATGCGGACGTCTTCGCTTGGGCTCCAGTGGATATGCCAGAAATTGATGTCGAGGTCATGGAACATCGGCTGGCCGTTGATCCGAAGCATCGATCGATAAAAGAGAAGATGCGCAACTACGTCCCGAAAAGGTAGAAAGCAATCACCAAAAAAGTAGGCAAGCTCCTTAAAGTTGGATTCATCCAAAAAGTTAATTATCCGACCTGGATCTCAAACGTGATCCTCATCAAAAAGGCAAACAATAAGTGGAGGATGTGCATAGACTTCAAAAAGCTAAACAAGACCTATCCAAAAGATAGCTACCCTCTATCCAGGATTGATCAACTGGTGGATGCGACCTCGAGCCATGAGCTCCTCACCTTCATGGATGCCTTCTTGGGTTATAACCAGATACGGATGGCATCGGAGGATGAGGAGAAAATTGCTTTTATTACTGATCGGGGTCTTTATTATTACATGATTATGCCCTTCGGACTAAAAAATATGGAGGCAACATACCAGCGTCTGATCAATAAGATCTTCAAGGAGCAGATCGATCGTAATATGGAGGTGTACGTGGATGACATGCTCATCAAAAATTGAGCTTCTACAGACCATCTCGTCGACCTTGAAGAGACCTTCAGTGCACTTAGGAAGCACAAGATGAAACTGAACCTGATCAAGTGCGCCTTTGGTGTGACCTCTGGAAAGTTTTTGGGGTTTATGGTGTCGAGGCGTAGGATTGAAGCAAATTTTGAAAAAATTTGAGCCATCCAAGAAATGACTGCTCCAAAATCAATCAAAGAAGTTCAACGCCTGACTGAAAAAGTGGCGTTTCTAAATCACTTCATCTCGAGATCGATCGAGCGATGCATGCCCTTCTTTCAAGTTCTCAGGCAACCAAAGAACTTCTGCTAGATGGTGGAGTTCCAACGGGCATTTGAGGAGCTTAAAGCCTACCTCGACTCACCTACACTGCTGGCAAATTCCAAATTCAGAGAAGAATTATTCCTATACCTAGCAGTCTCTTCGGTGGCTCTGACGGTAGTCCTAGTCAAGAAAGAAGCGAAGATGCAACGACCGATCTACTATGTGAGCCGGATCTTGAGGGATGCAAAGATCAAATACTCTAGACTAGAAAAATTGACTTACTCTCTTCTAATTGCTGCCAGAAGACTCTGACCTTACTTTTAAGGGCACACCATAATGGTCCTCATGGACCAACCAATAAAAGCAGTCCTTCATCGAATGGACGCTTCCGAAAAGATCGCAAAATGGGTGATCGAGCTCACAAAATTTGACATGAACTACCGACCTCGGCCATCAATCAAAGCCTAGATATTGTATCATTCTAACTGAAGTTGAGCTTGAACAAAATGAGACCGGTGCTCTACTATTACAACCAAGCCTCTCCGAGGAGACTCAGCAACATTGACACTCTGTTCGACAGAACAATACCCTGAATAGTGCAGCATAGGTTTATCTGTCGAGATAGAAAAATGAACTATATTTTCAGTTTTACTCAGTTTCTATTGTAATGGCAAAGAAATATCAGAAGGGCATGAGGATTCTCCGAGCTCAAGGAAGGGAATACTCGGTCTCCTGAATTATGCTGTATCAGTACATTACGATTACTCTTCAAATCAGTACCCCAAGGATTCTGCCGAATGCGTTGTTCTTGAGGACTACCGTCACGTCAGCAAAGATTGCCCCTTTCCAGCAAGAATCCAAGAAATGATAAGATAAATACTCTCAAGGAAGAGTCTTTCTTTCAGAATTAGAATAACAAGAATGTCGAGTGGACGTGATCTTCTAGTGTAACTTGGTGTCAGAGAAAGTTCTCTTTTTAGGCGAGAGTCCAAGAACCCAAACCTAACCAATCTCCTGCAACTATATATTATTAACACAATCACAAAGCATTCACCATTCAAGAAAGAATCTAAAAGACTCACCGCGCTCGCGAAGCAGTTCAGACTCGGTGGAAGGATCCTCCTTGGCGACGCTATCAGGGACGTAACTCACCGATGCCTTCCTCCTCGCCTGCCGCTACGGCTGCTGCAGCCTCCCCTCCTCCCCCTGGAACTGCCACCCTCATGCTCTGCACCACCCCGCTCACGAACGCCGATCCGAACACCCCTCGGCCTCCGCCGTCGGTCCTCCGAACGACGGTCTTCGACACGGACACCCTGGGGCTCCCGCGCGCGTGTTGGACGGAATCAGGAAGGTAGATTAGGCATCATCGAGCACGGACCGGCTCCAGAGGCTGCCGCGCTGGACATCCAGGAAAGGAGAGCAGAGGGGAGCCCTAGACCGGAACCCTCGTCGTCGTCATCGATGAAGTCCTTGGGGACGCGCTGGAGGAGGGGAGGGAGGGAGGAGGCATCCTCGAGTCGGATCCATGGCCATGGATGACGACTGTGGAGTCGACCGTCGGATCTCTGCCCGCGGTAAGGGCGAGAGAAGGGGGAGGGAGGAAAGAAATCCATGGGGGAAAGGGAAAGAGAAAGAGAGATGGGGAGCAGGTACTCATAGGTGGGTCGAAGCTTACGAGTACTTGGGAACGGCCACTTGGGGACCTGTCTCGTCTCCCAGCAGAGTTTCAAAAACATAGCCGTTGCAAGGAAGCTAGTTGTCAGTCGGTTTGATGGCGATGATGCCGGACGGGGTTGTATCTTTCGCACGACAACAGAAGGATTCATCTTCCTTCGAGCGAATTCACCGTTGGATCGCGCAATAATCACTCCCACATGTGCACGTGGATGGACAAGATGTCCGAATGGTTTGAGATATGTATGGTTGACGTCATGAAAAACTATAATCCTTTCGCATGAAAGGCACAATCACTTGCTCGTGGGAGTGCCGGTGCAGCTGATTTTTTTTTTCTTTATTAAAAATTTTTTTGGAAAACCAATGTTTAAAAATATGATTTTTATATATTTAATTGATTATAAAAAAAATAGCTCATTATAAAATAATTTTATTTATTTAAATATATTTTTAAAAAAAAATTATGCAAAATATGTATTATGTGCTTAATAAAGAAAAAAATCTTGCGGCGTTTAGTAAACAAATTACTTCAATTTCTAACTAATAGAAATTAAAATTTTTTATATTCCATACGAATTTTTCTTTCCAATAAAATATCAAAATCTTGATCCTATGGAAAAATTACTTTCTTATCTTTCTTTTTTGAAAACTCCAAACAAAAAAATTCAAAGGTAAATGATTGATCATACTTATATATCTACGTCTATTGTCACGTTCCGAACCCAGCACCTACATCAGATGTATGATGATCGCATACTTTTTAGAGTAAATCTTAAAGAATATGCAAAATCTGTAAAAATTACCTATAATCTCAACATCTCACGAACATTATCAATCTCTATTCATAATAAATAATTTTATATTAATAAATTTCAATCTTGTATAATTTATAAACTCGATCATCCCACTGTCGCTGATGGGGAACTTTACAATCCTGTGATTTCAATTATGATTTCAATCTTGGCCAAATATATATATTCTGTAATTATGAAAAGAAAAGAAAAGAAAGAGGGATGGTGAACTTTACAATCCAATAAAAATCACTATATATCTATACTAATAATAATAATTTAATTCAAAAATAACAGTAAGGCACAAATTTATATATCAAATATGTAGTGTTGGTGCAGAAATCCATCGCCGCCGGAGGTCGCCGCAATCGAAGCCGCTGGAAGCCGCCGGGGACCTGCAAAACGAAGTCCCGCCCGGAACCGGTGGGGTGGTGGCTCGGGCAGGACCCTCCGACGGTCAAGTTAGTTTCCGACCAACAGTAATGGAGTGCCCGGAATGAGTTCCGGAGCTTAGAGATGTGGAGGAGAGCTTAGAGAGTCGAGAGTTCAGAGAGCTTAGCCTTAGCGTGTCGGGAGGATCCTTTATATAGTGGAGCTTGATGGTGACAACTGCAGCCGCGTGCTGGCGGGCCGCTCGAGGTTCGGTGGAGTCAGTCCACTGGTGCCGTGTGCGGCGGATGAGGGTGACAGCCATCGCCGCCTGCAGTGGGTCGCTATCGCCCTGACCGATGGTGCGGCGGACTGACTGATGGTGATGGTTGCAGAGCTTGCCGAATGAAGGGTGAAGGCCTTCGTCGTGTGCCCATTTCGGAGGAGTTCGGGCTCCTGAAGAGAAGATAGGAGGGAGTTCGGCTCCCATAGGCGTCTGGCGAGAGGTATGCAGCTAAGACCCGTCCGCAGAAGAGTTCGGCTGCTGAGAAGCCGCGGCCCGGCCGTCTGGGGTTCGGCCGGCCGTTGGACTTGGGCTGAGGCTTGGACACTTGAGAGTTCGGTGGGAGCTCGGTCGGCCGAAGTTTGATGAGGGCGACCGCTGAGGAGTTCGGCCCAGTGACGACTGCTGAGGAGTTCGGGCTCCTGAGTGACGATTGCTGAGGAGTTCGGGCTCCTGAGTGACGACCGCTTGGGGATTCTACTAAAGCCCGTCCGCTGAGGGGTTCGGCCGCTGAGAGGACTTCGTTGAAGCTCGGCCGCTTGGAGTCGGTCCGAAGGAGCTCGGCCGCTGAGAGGACTTCATTGAAGCTCGGCCGCTTGGAGTCGGTCCGAAGGAGTTCGGCCGTGGGAAGTCCGAAGGAGTTCGGCTGCATGAGCTCGCCTGGGGTCGGTCCGAAGGAGTTCGGCTGCATGGGCTCGCCTGGGGTCGGGCTTCGGCAGGAGCGGGATTTATCCCCAACAGTAGCCCCCCCACTCCCGAGTTCAAAAATTGAAGGAAGGGAGTACCAAAACAGGCGACTGCCGAAGTCTTCTTCCAGGCTCCGCATTTGTTGCGGCTGAAGCTCGGGGGAGGTCTCATCTCCAGCCAATATTGACGCTGAAGTTGAAGCTGAGGCTCGGGGGAGGTCTCATCCCCAGTCGATGTTTGGAGTTGAAGTGAGACTCGTTTCCAGCCAAAATTAGTGAAGCCGACGTTGAGGCCGGAGTCAATGTCGCCCCCCGTGGTCAGGGTCGGAGTTGACATTGCCTTCATCAACCGAAGTCGATTCGGGGGAGACCTCCTCTTTTGCAGTCAAGGTTATGATCGCTTGGGGGAGACCTCGCCTCCCGCTGACGCTGATACCGAAGTTGAAGCCGAGGTCTGAAGGAGACCTCGTCTTCTGCAGTGAAGCTTGCCGTAGACTCTGGGGCTCGGCCTTGGACCTTGCTCACGTAGGACGAGGTTCTCCTCTGTTCCTAACGGGCTGTGGGGGCACATCCGGACCGTCGTCCTCGCTCTCCCCCCATCCCGTCCTTGTGGACGGGGCCTTCGACTTTGCTCGCGCTAGGACGAGATTCTCCTCCTGTTCCTAGCCGGCTGTGGGGGCACATGAGGACCGTCGTCCTCGCCTCTCCCCCCATCCCGTCCTTCGTGGACGGGGCCTTCGACTTTGCTCATGCTAGGACGAGGTTCTCCTCCTGTTCCTAGCCGGCTGTGGGGGCACAT
>QRFJ01000427.1:0-54528 GCA_006176705.1 Cocos nucifera
TCCCTATAAAAGACCCCTCCGACATACTAAGACTAACTCTCTGAATCTCGTACTCTCTAACTCTTCCTCCACATCTCTAAGCTCCGGAACCATTCCGAGCACTCCATTACTGTTGGCTGGAACTAACTGACCGTCGGAAGGTCCTGCCGGAGCCACCACCCACCCGGTTCCGGACGGACTTCGTTTTTGCAAGTCCCGGCGCCGCCCAGGCGCCTCGATTGCGGCGAACCTCCGGCGCGAAGGATTCTGCTACCAACAGATTGGCGCTAGAGAAGGCCTAACTTCGAGTTTCCCTGTTTCTTAAAGGAAGTCTCGCACGATTTCCTTCCCCTGCTCCGGATCTCTCTTCTCCTTCTTCAGTATTCCTTTTCTGGAAAGAAAAATGGCCCCCCAGAAGAGCCTCGATCCGAGATCGCAACCTCGCGCGCCGATCCCGTTCGGGTCGTCCCTCCCACTTCCGGGCCCCGCGACACGGGCCCGCTCCGTACCCGCGTGGATGCGAGCGGTTCGACCTGCTTGCCCAGCAGGTCCGCGATCTTTACGGAGGCGGTGCGGCCGGTGCAAGGCCACGCATTCGCAAGGTCGGCGCCCACTCCACCGGCGCGGGTTCCCCGGAGCCCGAAAACCCAGTCCAGGACGACCGATGCGGGCCACCCGACCTCCGGCCCTCGGGAGAGAAGGGCAGCGGCAAGGAGCCCCCGCTCGACCGCGCTCGACCCAGGGAGAGGCTTCACACCTATTCGCGAAAACTTGGGGGTTAAGGATCGCGAAGACTTCTGATCAAAGGCTCTTGGAGATGGGACGGCATAGAAGAACTTCGTCTACCCTTCTCCCGCAACGATATTTGCACTGATCCTCCCTTCTCACAGAAAATTATGCAGGAACAGGTACCGCCGAACTTCAAGCTCCCGCATTTTGAAAGCTACGATGGGACCACCGACCCGATCGACCATTTGGAGGCTTTCAGGACTACGATGTTGCTCCATGGCGCGCCTGATGCCATCTTGTGTCGGGCCTTCCCCTCTACCCTCAAAGGAGCGGCCAGGAATTGGTACTCGGCGCTTAAGCGGCACCATCCTCATTGACCAAATGAGCAACAATTCACGGCCCACTTTGTCAGCAGCAACGGCCGCGCAGAGCTTCGGATTCCTTGTTGACCATTAGCAAAAAGAGGGAGCCCATCGAGCTTACGTCACCCGTTCAACGTGCCGCGCTGGAAGTCCGGAATCTGGACCAATCGGTGCTATGCCGCGCCAAGGGCGGCCTTCAGAAGAACGACCTGTTGTTCTCCCTGGAAAAGAAATATCCCAGGGATTTCGCTGACATGCTAGCTCGGGCGGAAAGCTATGCCCGGGCAGAGGAGGTTTGAGGCCAAGGATAATGAGGCTCGCGACAAGCGGCGAGTAGCAGAGCGGGAAGGCCTGCCGAAGAAAGAAAGCGCACCGAAAGCTTGGCCACGCTCCAAACTCCCCTGGTCGCGGGCGAGCCCGGACTCCACCTCAGGCTCGGGGGCGGAAGCCACCGACGGAAGGCACACCGAAGTCCCCCCCGACGCCGAAGTTCCCCCCGACGCCGAATTCCCCCCGGCGCCGAGGTTCTCCCCCGCACGAGGTTCGTCTCCGCGCCAAGTTTCTCCCCTCGGCGGGTTTTCACAGCTACGCCCCTCTCAACGCCCCGAAGCTCAAGTGCTGCTGGAGATCAGGGAAGACTTCCGGGCCGGAGAGAATGCGCTCCCATCCCAGAAGACGCAACCCCAATAAGTTCTGCCTTTACCACCGTGACCACGGTCACGATACCGAGAGTGGTCCAGCTCCAGGATGAAATCGAGGAGCTGTCCGGCGGCAGGCTCGCCGATCCTGCAAAGACAACCTAAAGAGCGGAAGATCGCCGAGAATGTTGCGTCGGATGGGAGGATCGACAGGAGGATCGGCCGCCTCTCGGCCATTAACACCGTCTCGGAGACCGCAGCGGGGGAAAGACCGACGAATCGAGGGACCGGCGAAAGAGGCAGAGGACCTCGGACCCGTGACCTTCACCGAGGCAGACGCCCAAGGATCCGATTTCCACATACGATGCGGTTACTCTCTTTAAACGTCGCTGATTATGATGTACGCCGCGTTTTGGTGGATAATGGAAGTTCGGCGGACATATTGTTTTATGATCCTCTTAAAATGTCCCTACCTGACACCCGCTTAGGGCCTGTAGATTCCCCCCTTGTAGGATTTGCCGGGCACGCCGTTCCGGTCGAAGGCATGGTGACTTTGGCGGTGACGGCGGGCCAATCCCCAAAATTGGCCAAGGCGCGGATCGACTTTCTGGTCGTGAAACCTCGTCCGCCTTTAATGCAATCTTGGGCGACCCGGCCTAAACGCACTACGGCGGTTGTGTCAACCTACTACTTAAAGATAAATCCCGACGAGCCACGGATCGCGAGGTCAGAGGAGACCAGGCCCTGGCGAAGTACTGCTACTCGGTTGCCCGCGCAGGGGAGACCGGCCCGACCCTTACCTTGTTGATGGACTGGACGTCCGCGACGACCTCACTGAAGAACGGGGCGAACCTGCGGAAGACCTCGTCCCTGTGTCCTTACACGACGGAGACCCGGGGCATGAGGTGCGGATCGGCTCCAACTTGGCGGCCGAGGTTAGAAGACAGCTCGTCGCTTTCCTCAGAAGGAATGCGGACGTCTTCGCCTGGGCCCCAGCGGATGTACCAGGGATCGACGCCGATGTTATAGAGCATCGGCTGGCCATCGACCCAAGGCACCGACCCATCAGAGAAAAAGTTGCGCCACCAAGCCCCAGAGAGACAGAAGGCGGTAGCTGAAGAAGTGAATAAGCTCCTCGAAGTCGGACTCATCCGGGAGGTCAACTATCCGACCTAGGTCTCGAACGTGGTCCTCATCAAAAAAGCAAACAACAAATGGAGGATGTGCGTCGACTTCAAGAAGCTGAATAAAGCCTGCCCAAAGGACAGCTACCCCCTGCCGAGGATCGATCAGCTGGTGGACGCTAACCTCGGGCCACGAGCTCCTCACTTTTATGGACGCATTTTCTGGTTATAACCAGATACGCATGGCGCCCGAAGATGAAGAAAAGACCACCTTTATTACTGACCGAGGTCTCTACTGTTACAGGGTCATGCCTTTCGGACTCAAGAATGCAGGAGCCACCTACCAGCGCTTGGTCAATAAGGTCTCAAGGGCAGATCGGCCGCAACATGAAGGTGTACGTGGACGACATGCTAGTCAAAAGCCGAGCCTCGACGGACCACCTCGCCGACCTTGAAGAAACCTTCGGTGCGCTTAGGAGGCACAAGATGAAGTTGAACCCGACCAAATGCGCCTTCGGCGTGACCTCCGGAAAATTCCTAGGATTCATGGTGTCGAGACGCGGAATCGAGGCAAATCCCGAGAAAAATCCGAGCCATCCAGGAGATGACTGCCCCGAAAACAATTAAGGAAGTTCAGCGCCTGGCTGGGAAGGTGGCGTCCCTGAACCGCTTTGTCTCGAGGTCGGCCGAGCGGTGCCTGCCTTTCTTCCAGGTCCTCAGGCGACCGAAAGATTTTTGCTGGACAGCGGAGTGCAAACAGGCATTCGAAGAGCTTAAAAACTACCTCGGCGCGCCCCCGCCTGCTGGCAAAGCCCGAACCTGGAGAAGGGCTGCTCCTATACCTAGCTGTCTCTCCAATGGCCCTGGCGGCTGTCCTGGTCAGGGAAGATGCGAAGGCGCAACAACCAGTCTACTATGTGAGCCGAGCCTTGAGGGACGCAGAGACCAGGTACTCCAAGTTAGAAAAACTAATTTATTGTCTTCTGATCGCAGCCAGGAGGCTCCGACCTTACTTTCAGGAGCATACCATAACGGTCCTCACGGACCAACCAATAAGAGCCGTCCTCCACCGAGCAGATGCTTCAGGAAGAATCGCCAAATGGGCGATCGAGCTCACGGAGTTCGACATCAATTACCGGCCCAGGCCATCGATCAAGGCTCAGATACTGGCGGACTTCGTGCTGGAATGCACCGCACCAGTTGAAGCCGAACTTGAATCAAGCGAGACTATCATCGGAGGGAGACCAGGCCCCAACGAAGCCGAGCTGTGGCGGTCGAGCTTCCCTGAAGAAAGGGCCGACCTTCTTGAAGGCGCCTGGGTTCTGCATGTGGATGGCTCATCCAACTCTAGCGGGGCCGGCGCAGGACTGGTCCTGGTTAGCCCCGAGGGGATCGTCGCTGAGTACGCATTGCGCTTCGAGTTTCCCACAACCAACAATGGGGCCGAGTATGAAGCGCTGATAGTCGGGCTGCAGATAGCCAGGGAATTGAAGGTGGGTCGGCTTCAAGTCTATAGCGACTCCCAGTTGGTGGTCGGTCAGGTCGGCGGCAGCTACGAGGCGCGGGAGGAAAGCATGGTGATGTACCTCGGGAAGGTGAAGAACTTAATACCAGCCTTCGACAGCTTCGATATTCGGCACATCCCAAGGATCGGGAATACAAGGGCCGACCTCCTCTCCAAGTTGGCCACCTCTGCCCCGGCCGAACTACCAAGAGAAGTGTTTCTGGAAACTCTGAAGTGCCCGACCACCGAGGAACCTCAGGCCGTCCTGCGGACGGACTTCGAGCCCAGCTGGATCGACCCGCTGATCGCCTACCTCGAAGAAGGGGTCCTTCCCCACGACCGGAGAGAAGCTCGGAAGCTCAGGAGTCAAGCCTCCCGCTACGTCTTGTACGAGGGCAGGTTATATAAAAGGTCATACTCCCTCCCGTTGCTGAGGTGCCTCCGACCCTCTGAGGCCTGCATCGCGCTACAGGATGTCCACGAAGGACTCTGCGGAAGTCACGCGGGAGCCAGATCCCTATCGCAAAGACTACTTCGGCAAGGGTACTACTGGCCAACCCTACTTCGTGATGCCATGGAATACGTGAAGAGATGTGACCGCTGCCAGAAGAACGCCAGCGTGCAAAGGCAGCCGGCATCCGAACTCACTCCGCTCACTGCACCCTGGCCCTTCGCTCAGTGGGGGATGGACATCCTCGGCCCCTTCCCAACGGCGTCCGGACAACGGAAGTTCCTCCTGGTCGCGATTGACTACTTTACCAAGTGGGTCGAGGCGGAACCGCTAGCGAAGATCACCGAGGCCAAGGTGCAGGACTTCGTCTGGAAGATGCTGATCTGCCGGTTCGGCCTGCCCCGAGCCCTCATAATCGATAATGGGCGACAGTTCGCTGGAGCCCGGTTTGCCGAGTTCTGCGAAGGACTGAACGTCTCCCACCACTTCACATCGGTGGCTCATCCGCAAGCTAATGGGGAAGCCGAAGTGACCAATCGGACCCTACTGCAAGGCCTCAAGACGAGGCTCGACAGGGCAAAGGGGGCCTGGGCAGACGAACTCTACCACGTCCTCTGGGCATACCGAACAACGCAGAGGGTACCCACCGGCGAGACGCCCTTCGCCCTGGCCTTCGGCACCGAGGCAGTCATCCCGATCGAGCTCAAACTTCCATCTGCTCGAATCGTGGGCTTCAACGACCAACTCAACCCCCAGGACCTCAGAGCCAACCTCGACCTCCTAGAAGAAAAGAGGGAAGTGGCCCGCATCCGGATGGCCACCTACCAACGGAAGGTGGCTCGGTATTACAATTCCAGAGTCAAAATATAAGGCGTTCAGAGTTGGGGATTTGGTGCTCCGACGAGCAGCCGTCTCTCGGCCCCAGAGTCAAGGGAAGCTCGTCCCAAATTGGGAAGGCCCGTACGAAGTGGTAGAGGTCGTCCGACCTGGAACCTATCGCCTAAAGGAGCTCGGAGGACTAACGCTTCCCCGACCTTGGAACTCGGAAAACCTGAGAATGTACCACCAATAGTTTCCCTCAATAAAATCATTTCTGGATGCGAAATCTATACGATGACAGGAAAGAAGCAGTCAGCCGCGTTAAGGAACAGGAGGAGAACCTCGTCCTAGCGTGAGCAAAGTCGAAGGCCCCGTCCACAAAGGACGGGATGGGGGGAGAAGCGAGGACGACGGTCCTCATGTGCCCCCACAGCCGGCTAGGAACAGGAGGAGAACCTCGTCCTAGCGTGAGCAAAGTCGAAGGTCCCCGTCCACAAAGGACGGGATGGGGGGAGAAGCGAGGACGACGGTCCTCATGTGCCCCCACAGCCGGCTAGGAACAGGAGGAGAACCTCGTCCTAGCGTGAGCAAAGTCGAAGGCCCCGTCCACAAAGGACGGGATGGGGGGAGAAGCGAGGACGACGGTCCTCATGTGCCCCCACAGCCGGCTAGGAACAGGAGGAGAACCTCGTCCTAGCGTGAGCAAAGTCGAAGGCCCCGTCCACAAAGGACGGGATGGGGGGAGAAGCGAGGACGACGGTCCTCATGTGCCCCCACAGCCGGCTAGGAACAGGAGGAGAACCTCGTCCTAGCGTGAGCAAAGTCGAAGGCCCCGTCCACAAAGGACGGGATGGGGGGAGAAGCGAGGACGACGGTCCTCATGTGCCCCCACAGCCGGCTAGGAACAGGAGGAGAACCTCGTCCTAGCGTGAGCAAAGTCGAAGGCCCCGTCCACAAAGGACGAGGATGGGGGGAGAAGCGAAGGACGACGGTCCTCATGTGCCCCCACAGCCGGCTAGGAACAGGAGGAGAACCTCGTCCTAGCGTGAGCAAAGTCGAAGACCCCGTTCACGAAGGACGGGATGGGGGGAGAAGCTCGGGCGACGGTCCGGATGTGCCCCCACAGCCCGTTAGGAACAAGAGGAGAACCTCGTCCTAACGTGAGCAAGGTTCAAGGCCTAGCCACAGAGTCTACGGCAAGCTTCACTACAGAAGACGAGGTCTCCTTCGGACCTCAGCTTCAACTTCGGTGTCAGCATCAGCGGGAGACGGGATCTCCCCCAAGCGATCATAACCTTGACTGCAAAAGAGGAGGTCTCCCCCGAATCGACTTCGGTTGATGAAGGCAATGTCAACTCCGACCCTGACCACGGGGGGCGACATTGACTCCGGCCTCAACGTCGGCTTCACCAATTTTGGCTGGAAACGAGTCCCACTTCAACTCCAAACATCGACTGGGGATGAAACCTCCCCCAAGCCTCAGCTTCAACTTCAGCGTCAATATTGGCTGGAGATGAGACCTCCCCCGAGCTTCAGCTGCAACCAATGCGGAGCCTGGAAGAAGACTTCGGCAGTCGCCTGTTTTGGTACTCCCTTCCTTCAATTTTTGAACTCGGGAGTGGGGGGGCTACTGTTGGGGATAAATCCCGCTCCTGCCGAAGCCCGGCCCAACGCTCAGCCCAATGTAACCAGTAGCCGCTGAAGAGCTTCAGTGCCAGGCGCCAGGCCGAGCCCCTAACACGGCCGAACTGCCTAGAGGCCGAACTCCCCTGCACCAAGGTCCGGGCCGAACTGCCTAGAGGCCGAATCAGCGAACCCTGGCCGAACTCCTTCGGACCCCCCACGGTCGAACTCCTTCGGACTCCCCACGGCCGAACTCCTTCGGACCGACCCCAGGCGAGTCCCGTGCAGCCGAACTCCTTCGGACCGCCCACAGCCGAACTCCTTCGGACCCCCACGGCCGAACTCCTTCGGACCGACCCCAGGCGAGTTCGTGCAGCCGAACTCCTTCGGACTGCCCACAGCCGAACTCCTTCGGACTCCCCACGGCCGAACTCCTTCGGACCGACCCCAGGCGAGTCCGTGCAGCCGAACTCCTTCGGACTGCCCACAGCCGAACTCCTTCGGACTCCCCACGGCCGAACTCCTTCGGACCGACCCCAGGCGAGCCCGTGCAGCCGAACTCCTTCGGACTGCCCACAGCCGAACTCCTTCGGACTCCCCACGACCGAACTCCTTCGGACCGACCCCAGGCGAGCCCGTGCAGCCGAACTCCTTCGGACTGCCCACAGCCGAACTCCTTCGGACCGACCCCAGGCGAGCCCGTGCAGCCGAACTCCTTCGGACTGCCCACGACCGAACCCCTCAGCGAGCCCTGGCCGAACCAACTAGCAACCGAAGTCCTTCAACTGGCCAGCCGAGCCTCTTCGGGCCTCTCAGCGGTCGAACTCCTCGGCAACCGTCCCACGGCCGAACTCTACAGATGGCCGACCCTTCAGCCAGACGAACTTCCCCAGCCTCCCCCTCGGCCGAACTCTGTTACAAGTCCGAACTCCATTGGACGAACTGTCGCCTGCAGCAAGACCGGACGGCGCCTTCCTCTCCGTACCGGACTCCATGCGGCCGACGACTCGCCAGTATGGCTCCCACGATCTACCGGACGACGCCTTCCTCTCCGTACCGGACTCCATGCGGCCCACGGCTCGCCGGTATGGCTCCCACGATCTACCGGACGACGCCTTCCTCTCCGTACCGGACTCCATGCGGCCCACGACTCGCCGGTATGGCTCCCACGATCTACCGGACGACGCCTTCCTCTCCGTACCAAACTCCATGCTGCTCGACGACTCTCTGCCAGACGGCACAGCCGTCACCATCCACTAAGCTCCGCTATAAAAGGACCCCTCCCGACATACTAAGACTAAGCTCTCTGAACTCTCGACTCTCTAAGCTCTCCTCCACATCTCTAAGCTCCGGAACTCATTCCGAGCACTCCATTACTGTTGGCCGGAAACTAACTTGACCGTCGGAGGGTCCTGCCGGAGCCACCACCCCACCGGTTCCGGACGGGACTTCGTTTTGCAGGTCCCCGGCGGCGCCCAGCGGCCTCGATTGCGGCGACCTCCGGCGGCGACGGATTTCTGCACCAACATATTTCATTCCAGACAAAGGTCAAACATATTTTTGACCTGTGGAAGATTAATCACTAGCGTAGGAAAATTCCTAGTTCACAAAAACATGCTCCTTAATATCCAAATCAATTATCTTGCTGATGCATACTTGAGTTACAAGCAATACCTAATTCCAACTATCGTCACATTATTAATGTTTGATGAACTAAACAATATTAATTAAAAAACTTGGATGATTAGAAAAAATTAGGAAAATCCTTTATTAAAATTCAAGAGAAATATAACCACCCTTTTAGAAAAAATTAGGAAAATCCAACATATTCTCCAAGGTAAATTTTATGTCATTTGAGAATCAAACCACTGCTTTATCAAGTGAATGATTAGGTAACTCATCTGCTATCCAAGTCCATGCAGTGTCTTTTTGAGCCCCTCTTCCTTCATTTTTATTTTTTTAAACTTCTAATAGATAAACATCAACATTAGAAATTATAAACTTGATATTGGAGAGATTCTCTCTCTTTTAGATTGTTGGGTACACTGCTACCACAATGTTTGTCTCCCTTCTTTCTCCACACCATGCTAGACCATTTTGGTGCTACAAATCTTATCAATTAATTCCTTGGGTGCACCTCCCAAATCCTTACATGACTAATGCAGTATTTAATAGGTACCATATAACAACCACCGCACTTTGCTTCATGGTTATACTGCCAGACATAATCTTTTTGCTAGCAAGATAATCTTATAGCTTGGCAAGACATCAAAGGAAAATATCACCTATATGGCAATATGATTAAAATATTTGTTAAAAATATTTAAAAGTAGGAGGGCAATCTTGTTTTAAAAATTAAATTTAAATACCATAAGATCTGACTCATATTAAATGCATGCACCTATCCTTTACACTTATCTCTCCAATTAAATACACAAAATTCCAAAATAAATCCTATACTTTCAAATTATTTAGATAATTCTTTTATCCCTTCAAAGTTTATTCTGTAATCAAATGCTATCAAAGGCTAGAACAAAGGAACAAGAGAGCAGTCCCAAATCTTCGTCACCTTAATAGAAATCAAATGTTGATGGCAGCTTTCTAAAATGTAGGCCTACATGAACTTTTACCCTTGCGGGAGGATTACCAGCATGATCTGCTAGTCAAAACGACGGTGAAATCTTTTTAGAAAGAAGAAACCATGATGAAGCATGGTCATGGGATAAATAGGTGATTTGACATCACCAATCCACCAAAAGGAAAAAGTTGTGGTTTCATCCAAGCTCTTTGGTGGAGAGGACTTGCTTCTTGATTCATTTTTCTCTAAAAACAAATCCTTTCATGAGAGACACTCTGCCAAAATTAGTTGGAATCAAAGCCTTAAGATATTTGTATATAAACTGCTTCTTCTGTGATTTGATCTAGGTTTAGCCTTTTAGTTAGGCCTATTTTAAATCGTAATTCAGCTCAAGTCTAAGTCTAGACCCAAGAGCACCACAACTATGATTAAATATTGGATTAATTTTGAAGACGATCAATAAGGGGAGTTATGTACTTAATGATTTCTATTAGGTATTCGATAGTGAAGGTACCTCCATGGACCAGGCTAGTGTCTTGGAGTAGGATCTCACAAATGATTCATGCAGATTGGAAAAAATCGTTAACTTAAAGTCTATGTACCTTTTTTTTAAAAAATAAAAAAAGTGTAGGAACTAAGAGAAGTTTCATCTCGTAAGAAATATTTGGACTAACCATCATTGCATATTAGAGAATACATGCAGTAGTGATTTTGAAATATAGATCATTAATCAGAATTTACAACCTCTATCATATCAAATCCTTAAGCATTATGTGTGACTTGCACCACCAAATCATGCTTGGAAAATATTTTTTACTTCTTTATAGTTTTTAAATTTATTTAAGAGGCAGTCTTTCATCTATCTCTTCTCATAGGTATTGTCTTGACGGACAAAATCACGATTGGTTTCAAAATAAAAATTATACTTAAGAACCATCAAATTGTATCCCAAGCTATTAAGAAATAATATGATATTTGAGCATCCAATGACATCCATTCATACCCAAAGTACCATGTGAATTCGAATATGCTCATCATTGTGATTTATTATTAATTCCTATTTAACTAAGAGAAAAAAAAAAACCTGAGACATGTTGAAGACATGCCGAAATATAGTTGCAATGGGTCTCTTCAATGATAAGCTACCATGCATGCTAGCCCTCAAATTATATATCCCATCATAAATAGACAATAACATGCAAGGTATTTAAGCATCCAATGCTAGTGATTCCTATGCAACGTAACACGTGCATTAAGATTGCCTAGGATTTTTATGATAAGAAGAATCAGGAATCCATTGAACACATGAGGACACGGTCGCGGTGGGTTTGTATCAACAAACATATGATCCATGAGTATCCAATGCTAGCCATTCATATGCGAGGCAGATATACCCAAGATTTTTATTAATTAACGTCTATATATATAACTAAGAGAATGCCGAGGAACGTGTTAAAAATACGCAAAGCAATGGAATAATTGCTGAAAATAGTGTTCCAATTAATAAAATCGACTTCCTTGGATTCCTCAGTTCAGATTCCTCATCGTATATTCTTGAGTTAAAAGAGTTAACTCACGAATTGGTATGAAAACTAATTAACCATCTAATCACATTATTGTAGAAAACATGGTAAAATCTATGCATGACCAAAGATTGGAATCAAAAAGGATATATGAACTCAGCATAAAACTAAAACTAGATAAATTTAAGTATATATGTACATGTAATATCCAGATAAACCTTGGCAAGAGGTATTCTAGAAGCTTAGGTATATAAACCAAACATTTAAGTATAATCAAATGAATAAAATAAAACAATCCAAGTAAAATTCCGAAAGGAATAATCATGGAAACTTCAAGCAAGATTAGATCGAAGATCCAATTAAGAACTTCAACCAAATGAGCAGTTAAGTTGGATCATAGGTTCATGCCAGGCGATCCAAAATCAAGTAATCCTTAACTCGGACTAACTTGCTAACCAAGTTTTCCATGGTTTCCTATAAACTTTTCATTCACTTCCAAATCCTTTTTTAATCATTTCCTGCTAAAATTACGCCGATAGATTCCCACAATGACAGGTGCAATTTTTAACTGGCTAAGAAGGATTAGTGCTAGTTTTCCATCTCATGGAGCGTGACCAAACCTTCATTATTAAAAGACCCACCAGATTAGGCCTAACCGACCAACAATATCATTATGTTTCCCCACCAATCAAGCAAAGCGTGCTGCCAACTCCATGTTCCGTGATGCTCTCAAATCCCCCTTAAAACTCGCCACAGGAACCTCCACTCATATTACTATTCTAATAGGACATCCAAGACATACCATCTCTTTAGCCAACAAACTCTCCCGTTTCTTTTGCATTTAACAAAGGCCTTCAAAAAAGAAGCTCACCAAAGCCTATACTTTTTCCATTACTTTAGACATAAAGCAGCTCCTGTCCATCGATAAAGTCTTTATCCCGATGCACGCTTCCAAAGCCCGTCCAGCCTCTCTATAAGTACCCTCCAAAGACACCAAACGTTCCACGCACATCGAGAGAAAAAGAGAGAGGAACGATGATCAAGTTGAGATCAAAGAAGCTCTTCAAGAGAAGCTCTAAACTGAGCAGCAGTTCGAGCAGCGTTGTCGCTGGAGGCTGTGGTAGCGGAGTCAACATTGAGTGGGAGATGCGGCCCGGGGGCATGCTGGTTCAGAAGAGAGAGGGAGGAAAGGGTGATGAGGGGGTGATCACCGTTAGAGTCTCCACTGGGTCACATTGGCATGACGTCTCCATTGGAGCCACCTCCACATTTGGTAAGGGAATGCTTTAGTTGTTACGATGGACCTTTTAAAGCTGATTTGACTGTTTAGTGGTATATTGGCATGAGGTGCTCCCATCTATGATCTAGCTAAAATGTTTCAAACCCTTTTTTCCCATAAGTATTGTATTGCCGCGTCTGAACAACCATTGCTAACCATCATCATGAGAAATTTTAAACTTCTCAACAGCACTCTGCATATTCTACATACAACAAACATCAACTTGTTCTTATGTTTAAAATTGTGACGGTATATTGTCAAGTAACAGCAATTGGGACATTATATAGTCGTATAAAATCTCGAATTATTCACAGTTTTTTTCCCTATCCACATGGTTCTCTATATTATAGTCCAGACTCAATTTACTCAAGAAATCTATTTGTTGTTATTGGTCATGCTGTTTTTACCGGTATTTATTTTTCTTATCAATTCCTTCAGCCCCAAATGCGTACATTAACATATTAATTATTTTATGTGCTTTATTGTTGTCAAAATTTGTAGCTATCTTTTGTTTTCTGACATTTTTGTAAACTCACATATGCCGACCATGGAGGCGCCTTAAAATTGTTAGGCAACCAGAGTAAATTTTCTTTGTTGCTAATTATGAAGTATCTGATCATCCATGGGTGTGTGTGGTATTGCAGGAGAGATGAAGATGGTTGTGTCCATGGTGACAGGGCTGGAGCCCAGAGAGCAGAGGCTTTTGTTCAGGGGGAAGGAGAGGGAGGATGGAGATCATCTCCACATGGTGGGAGTCAGGGACAGGGACAAGGTGCTGCTGTTAGAGGATCCTGCCATCAAGGAAATGAAGCTGCAAGCAATGTCAGGAAACCAAGTCATGGGGAGCCCTTGCCATGCCATTATAGAGGTGTAGGCCATGGGGTTGTGTCTTTGTTGCCTACCGAACTAACCTCTTGAGAAGGTGCAGGGCCAAAGTTTGTGCTGCCTCTGCAAGAGATAACCAGTCTGCTTCTAAATGTAGCGTGATCTCGAGTTACATGTGAAGCTGATCTCAAGTGGAGATGTTTCAGAGTTGCATTCCATAAATTATGGTGTAATGGAATGAAAACCTGACTCACTTGTTTATCTCCAAGTATCAGCATGATACCAGTTTTATGTGAAGTTGATTTCAAGTGGAGATGCTTAATAGTTTTCCCCAGGAAAAGTGTGACTTATTTGATGATTTTCTATTCTTTCATTCATATTTTTAAGGAATTGGGATTAGGGGAATGCTAAAGAGGAACTTCTAATAATGTATTTTCTTCTTAAAAGAAATTTTTAGTCTCCCTAACCATCTAAACCCAAGCTTTATAACTACTGCTAATTATTTTTAGGTTTCAAGTTAGTCGTTTAATTACATTAAAGTTTAAAAGCATTTTAAGTTAATGCGGCAAGGAAAATTTAGACACATTTTCAGTAGCAACAAACAGCAAAACTCAACTCAGTTAGGGTCAGCCATGCGAATCCTTTTCTTCCATTCCACTCTATTTAGAGCCATAATTTCTAAAAATTATATGGATATCGGATCATTCCTTCTACTTCATCTCCCATGATTTTTGGTTTCCCTCTATCTTTTTTCTTTCTACATATTTCAAATCACTTCTTTGTACCAGTGCATCTCTAAATTATCTAAGTAATATTTTTCTTAGTTTGTTTTCAGCTGGTGTTACCTCCACCTCTTTCTGAATAACTTCACTTCTTCTTGCTTCTTTTATTGCATCATCATGCATTTATCTCAATATTCTTATTTTGGCCATACTCATCTTATGCATATATTATTTTCTAGCTGCCTATCATAAAGTATAGCAAGTCATGTGGCTATTCTATAGAATTTTCCTTTTTCACTTATCATGTATCCTCGGATCATATAATATTCTAGTCATACTTCTCCATTTATCTTGCCTACATGAATATATAGCATCCCCTTCAATTTTTCTTTTCTTTTGAATAATCAATCCTAGATATTGAAAATAATCACACTTAGGAACTCCATGATGTTCTATTTCCGTTCTACCTTCATTACTATTTTTAATTTACTAAAACTATATTTTTCACATTCCGTCTTTATATCCTGAATATAAAATCCTGAACCTCAATCCTAATTTCATCGACTAACACTATATGATCAACAAATAACATACATCAAGAAATATCATCTTGGATATACCTAGTAAAACCATCCACAACTAGCATAACCTTGGTGCAAATCTTTTATGATTGGAAAATCAGTTGTATTATCACCAAGTATTCTCATACTAATAATCACTTCATTATACATATACGTAATCATATTAATAAATGGACATTTATTCATTTTCTAACGTCAAATATAAGTCTTCTCTCATATGTTTTCTCTAAGTCAATAAAAAGTATATAAAAATATTATCTCTTTTCTCTATGATTTTCCATTACTCTCCAAAGGAGAAACATACCTTCCATAATCAACCTTCAATATAAACCTAAATTAGTTCTTTGGTACGTTTATATTATACCTCAAGTTGTACTCAATCACCCTCTTCTAAAATTTCATGGTATGGCTCATAAGTTTTTTTTTATTAGTAGTATGGCTCATAAGTTTAATATCAAGATAATTAGAATGATTTTGAATATCATTTTTATTTTATAAATCAGTGCTATAATGCTCCTTTGAGTGGTTTCACCACATGAAAGTTTGAAGTATCAAGCCAAATTAAATTACTTCTGAAATGCTAATTGAAGTCATTGCACAAGATGGTAAACTAAGACTTGCAGATCTCCCTTGGAGAGGCAAACCATTTGATAAAACAAAAATATACACTACAAGATTCAAGAAAGATATGTAGACTACAATATTGACTTGAAATCCACTCATGAAACGATCTGTCAGATGTCCTGTGTATCTTCCCTGCCTTAATTCTCATGCATCAATCTATCAAACAAGAATTTGCAATCAAGGTCCTTTATTATGCTTTTAATGGTTAACTATTTAATCATAGTACTGGACTGCCACATATCCATGAAAATTTCATTGCCAGTAAGTTTAATATTTGTGTTCCTCTCATGACTTGATTGTTGGTGTTTTGGAGGGAATTGAAAAACTCAAAATTCCTTCCAACCAATTCAAAGCCTTTTATTTAGTCCCATATTGCATAGCAGAAAAACTTGAGAAGGAACTTATGATGAAAACTCTTCTTTTGTGTTTTATTAAAAATTTAGTAGTTTTGGACCAAACCACACTTACGTGCGGCCTGACCCGCCACGGCTCACATACATGCAGTGAGGCCCATATGTTATTTTTTTCTATTTATTTTTCTTTTTAATGAATGTGACCATTTTTCTTATTATGATCATTTTTTTCTTATTTATTTTAGGATAAATATGATTAACGTTGCTTAACATTAATGGCCTGATTAATATTTTTCCCATTGGTTTTCTTCCTATTAGCCAATTAAATACTCGTTTAATATTTTGACCATTGGATTAGCCCAAATGGCAAGTTCTTGGGCTTATAAATTGGGCAATATGCAAGAAAACTTGCTCTCTCCCCTCCTAATCCCTTCTTTTATTCTCCTAAATCCTTTTCTTCTCTCCTAAATTCTCTTCTTCAAATTCTTTTTGATCAATTTTTTTGCTATTAGGTCGAAGCTCTATTATCCTCTCCACGGTTGTCCCCATAGAGGAGGTCTCTAGTTGTATCTTATGGTGGAGTTCTCAAGATTGATCATGTACGAGGGTCAAAAATTGCTTTAGGATAGTGTGCTGCTAGTCTCTAGATAAATTATATTCATTGATCTCTTATAAGATTTTAATGACTTTAATATTTATTTGACAATATAATTCAATTGTTAGTTCGATTAAATCGTAATCGGCTGTTATGGAAAATGAATTTATGTTATATATTCCCAAAATTTTAAGGTGATACTCGTTCCGATTGTGATTTAATTACTAACAATATATATAAAATAATGACATCATAGTTCAACAAAAATTGCATATTATTGTTTTATCTAATTCTTATATAATTAGTTTTGATAATTATAGTATTTGTTTTGAAATTTTCTACATATTAGTCTATTAAAATTTATTTTTTTTGAAAAAAAGTAGAAAACTTAATTTTCTATTGTATATCAA
Source organism: Cocos nucifera (assembly GCA_006176705.1). Lineage (NCBI taxonomy): Eukaryota > Viridiplantae > Streptophyta > Magnoliopsida > Arecales > Arecaceae > Cocos > Cocos nucifera. The sequence goes on from QRFJ01000427.1 coordinate 16,720, forward strand.
TAAAATAGAACATTAGTCCCTAAATTAAACTTATCATTTTTTGTTTAAAAAATCAAAAAATTGAATAAAAGTTTATAAATAGATCTATAAATTATGGAATCACTAAAAGAATTCAATGCATTTTTTATGCAGCTCTTATCTCTCTTGATCTTGTTCCTTAGTTAATACCTTCCCATGGGTTTGGAGGATTTATCTAGTCTCAAACTTAATCGATTCAATGGGAAAAGAATTCTTAGATAGCAAGAACAATTAAAAGCATGGTTAATCTCTCTAGGTTTGAGATTTGCTCTAGAAAAATCACTTCTTTTCAAATCATCTTCCTCCGATATAGGGTTGACTTCTGTTGGTGCAGAATCTGATTGACACTGTATCGAGCTGGAGTTTGAGAAGATGAGGTCACCGTCGGTGATCTGCAAAATAAAATTCTATCCAAAATCGATGGTGGTGGCTCCGATAGGATCCTCCGACGATCAAATTAGCTCTTCTGGCCAATAGAAATAGTATGCTCGGATATGAATTCGACAGAATTTTAGAAAAGGAGAAGAGAGCTTAGAAAAAACGTATCTAGAGGATCTCTTTTTATAGACAAAATCTATTGTAACCATCCAGTAGTGGGATTATTTATAGCAGACTGATAAATGATAGTCGTAACCATCCTAATAAATGACAGTCGTAACCATTCTGATAAATGACAATCATAACCATCCAGTAGTAGGATCGCCTGTAGGAATCTATCTGAAGGAGAAGTCTAAAAAGAGTTTGGCTTCTATAGGAATCCGACTGAATGAGGGTTCGAAAGAAGTTCGACTCCTGTAGAAATTTGACTGAAGGAGAAAATTGGAAGAAGTTCGGCTTCTATAGAAATCCGACTGAAGGAGAGGTCCGAAAGAAGTTTGGCTCCTGAAGGAATTCGATTGAAGAAGAAATTTGGAAGAAGTTCAGCTCCTGAAAAAATCTGACTGTTGGAGAAATTTGGAAGGAGTTCGACTCCTGAAGAAATTCGACTGCTGAAGGAGTTCGACTGCTGAAGGAGTCTGACTGATGGAGAAGCCTGGGAGTAGTTCGGTTGAAGTTCGAAAGAAGTTTGATCGCTGGAGAAAGAGTTTCTAATTGAAGCTTCTCCATGATTACTAGTTGTATTAGGCTAAGTGTCAGACTGAATTTCGATGGGAGCGGGGTTTATCCCCAACAATAGTTTCTCTACTTTCGAATTTGAAATTCAAAGAAAGAAAGTACAAAAAAGACGACTATCGAAGTTCTTTTTCGGACTCTACACCCATTGAGGTTGAAGCTTGGAAAAGATCTTATCTCCTGTCGAGGTTGAAGGAGATCTTATCTTCTATTGAGGTCGAAGCTCTTGAAAGCTCGGGGGAGATCTTATTTTCAGCTGAGGTTGAAGGAGATCTTATCTTCTATTGACGTTGACGTTGAAGCTCAGAGAAGATCTTATCTCCAGCCGAGGTTAAAGTTGGAGCCCGAGGGAGATCTTATCTTCAGCTAAGGTTGAAGGAGATCTTATCTCCTATTGACGTTGAAGTTCGGAGGAGATCTTATCTCCAATCAAGGTTGAAGTTGGAGCTTGAAGGAGATCTTATCTTCAGTCAAGATTGAAGAAGATCTTATCTCCTATTGGTGCAGAATTTAGTTGATGCCGGATTGAGCTGAAGTTGAGGAAGAAGAGGTCACCGTCGGTGATCAGTAAAATAAAATTTCATCCGGAGTTGATGGTAGTGGCTTCGGCAGGATCCTCCGACGATCAAGTCAGCTCTTCTAGCCAACAAAAATGGAGTGCTCGGATATGAATTCAGTAGAGTTTTGGGGAAGGAGTAAAGAGCCTAGAGAAAATATATCTGGAGGATCCTTTTTTATAGATGAAGCTTGTTGTAACTGTCCGATAGTGGGCCACTCTGAGCCACGTAAAATTTATTATGGAGAGAAGTATCGCTCGTAATAGACTGATAATGACAATCATAATCGTTCGACAGTGGGGTTGCCTGTAGCAGACTGATAAATGATAGTCGTAACCATCCAGAGGAAGCAGACGTTCGAAATTCGACTGAAGAAGAAGTCCGTAAGGAGTTTGGCTTCTGGAGAAATCCGACTGAAGGAGATGTTCGAAAGAAGTTTGGCTCCTAAAGAAATTCAATCGCTGGAGGAGTTTGAAAGGAGTTTGGCTCCTCGAAGAATTCGATTGAAGAAGAAGTTCGAAAAGAGTTTGGCTCCTGGAGAAATTCGACTGCTGGAGGAGTTCGAAAGGAGTTTGATTTCTGGAGAAATTTGACTACTCAAAAACTCTAAAAAGAGTTCGACTCCTGGAGAAATCCAACTGAAGAAAAGTTCAAAAGGAGTTTGGCTCCTAGAGGAATTCGATTATTGGAGATGTTCGGAAGGAGTTTGGCTCCTGATGAAATTCGACCGCTAGAGGAGTTTGGCTCTTAGAGAAATTTGACTAAAGGAGAAGTTCAAAAGGTGTTTGGCGCCTGGAGGAATCCGACTGCTGAAGAAATTCGAAAGAAATTCGGCTCCTAGAGAAATCCGACTGAAGAAGAAATCCAAAAGGAGTTTGGCTCCTGGAGAAATTCGACTATTAGAGAAGTTCGAAAGGAGTTTGGCTCCTGAAGAAATTCGACTGAAGGATTTAAATATGGAAGGAGTTCAGCTCCTGAAGAAATTCAACTGTTGGAGGAGTTTGGAAGGAGTTCGGCTCCTGAAGAAATTCGATTGAAGAAGAGGTTCGGAAGGAGTTCGATCCCTTGAAGAATCCGACTGAAGGAGAGGTCCGGAAGGAGTTCGATCGCTGGAGGGGCCCGACTGATGGAGAAGCCTAGGAGTAGTTCGATTGAAGTTCGAAAGAAGTTCGACCACTAGAGGAAGAATTTCTGATCGAAGCTCTTTCATGATTATCAGTTGCATTAGGCTAAGCGTCAGACTAGACTTCGGCGAAAGTGGAGTTTATCCCTAACAATAGTCCTCCTACTTTTGAGTTTGAAATTCGAAGGAAGGAAGTATAAAAAAGATGACTGTCGAAATTTTTTTTCAGACTCTGCATCCATTGAGGTTGAAGCTCGAAAGAGATTTTATCTCCTACCGAGGTTGAAGGAGATCTTATCTCCTATTGAGGTCGAAGCTCCTAAAAGCTTGGGAGAGATCTTATCTCTAGCTGAGGTTGAAGGAGATCTTATCGCCTGTTGATGTTAACGTTGAAGCTCAGAGAAGATCTTATCTCAGTGAGGTTAAAGTTGGAGCTTGGGGAAGATCTTATCTCCAATCGAGGTTGAAGGAGATCTTATCTCCTATTGACATTAAAAACTCGGGGGAGATTTTATTTTCAGTCGAGGTTGAAGTTGGAGCTCGAGAGAGATCTTATCTCCAGCTGAGGTTGAAGTTGGAGCTTATCTCCTTTTGATGTTGAAGTTGAAGCTCAGGAGAGATGTTATCTCCAGTCAATATTAAAGTTGGAGCTCGGAAGAGATCTTATCTCCAGTCGAGATTGAAGATAATCTTATCTCCCATTGATGTAGACGTTGGAGCTTTCGAAAGATCTTATCTCCAATCGAGGTTGAAGAAGATCTTATCTCTTGTACCAGAAGCTTTCTATCTGGCCTAAAAAAGAAGTCCAGCTTAATCTTTTCCTGTTATAATTCACAAAAGACAGGAATGTTGAAATAAGAATTCTCTATTGAAAAGTGGTTAACGATATTGCAAGTTTTCAAAATTTTAACGTTGATACTATGTAGCTCCTTAATATCTTTTCTTGCCGATGTCTTCCGACCATGGTATTGATACTTTCACGTGGGGATTGGCTTCTTTAAGATCCCTCCCTCTGGGTCTCCCCTTATTGTGAAAGAGCCCTTGGTTGCTCTCCTCTTGCTTCAGGCTGGCATACGAGGAATCGACTCAGCCAGCCTGTTCTGATGAGTTTCTCGATTTTGTCTTGGAGCTGAATGCATTCTTCAATATCGTGATCATGGTCACGATGGTAGAGATAGTACTTGCTTCGATTACGCTTATTTAGGGAAGATCGTAATTCTTCTGATCTTAGTAGCTGATTCTTAATTTTCATCAGAATTTAAGTTTTAGGAGCATTAAGGAGGGCATAGTTGTGGAACCTTCCGGGGGGAGAACTTCTTCGCGCCCTTCTATCGGAGCTTCTATGATGACAAGCTCAAGGAGGAGTTTGAGCTCGCTTGCGCTCGGGGGGAGTCCTTGAGCATGGTCGAACTTCATTCGGCTCTCCTTCAGCGGTGGATCTATTAGACTCATCCTTCCGTCATTCTTCTATGGCTTCTTCATCCTTCAACTTAAAGGCTTCTTCAGCATGGGCACATCCCTCAGCCCGAGCTGGCAGATCGATAAAGTTTCTGGGATACTTCTTCTCCAAGAAGAATAGTAAATCATTCTTCTGAAGGTCATCTTTGAGTGCAGCCATCACAATAGACTGATCCAGATTCTGGATCTCCAATGTAGCAGCATTAAACTGGGTGACATAAGTTTAGATAGATTCTTCCTCTTTCTGCTTAATATTCATCAAAAAATCTGAACCTCGACGGTGACGTCGATTGCTGATGAAGTGAGCCACAAACTGATGGCTCATCTGATCAAATGAGAAGATCGTATCAACATCAAGTATCAGTTTCTTGCTATTCCTTTTAAGGTAGATGGGAAAGCTCGACATAAGATGGCGTCTGGTGTGCTATGGAGCAGCATTATAGTCTGAAAGGCCTCCAGATGATCGATCGGATTAGAAGTTTCATTGTAGCTTTCAAGTTGGGAAAGCTTGAAGTTCGACAGAATGAGCTCTTGCATAATTCGAAGAGAGAAAGAGGGATCGATGCAGACATCGTCATGAGGAGCCAAGGTGATATGGCGGAGTTCTTCAATCCGTCGGCTCATTTTCTGAAGCCTTTGATTTAGGAGATCTTTACGATCGTTGATCTCTAGAGTTTTCTAGTGGGATAGGAGCAAAGCTTCCCCTAGGATTGAATCATGGTTCGAGCAACGACTCTCCACCCTCTATTTCTCCTTTTTGAAGGTCACCGATCGACTAGTCCGAGTCGGCCATTCCCCAATCGGATCATGGGGCTCCGAAAGAGCCTCCTTTAGTTGAATTGACGTCGGAGCCTGCCAATGTATGGCTTGCACTACCTCCATGAGATCACGAACCTGCTGGACTAGTAGGTTGAACTGTTCCACATCCACTATGGCTGTAGGTGGAGCTTGAGTTATCGAAGCTGAAGTGAAAATGGATTGATCTGGATGGGATCTAACTGTAGAGACCGTTGATTGTCGAGTCGAAGCTTTCTTGGGAGGCATTTTTTTTCGAAAAGAACTCTAGAGAAGAAGAAGAGAAATCACCGTTGAGCACTCCTTTAAGATCAAGAAAACCTCAGAAATAGAGGGCCCTTCCTTCAGCACCAATCCTGTTGGTGCAGAATCTGGTTGATGTCGGATCGAGCTGGAGTTGAGGAAGATGAGGTCGCCATCGGTGATCTGCAAAATAAAGTCCTATCTGGAGTCGATGGTGGTGTCTTCGGTAGGACCCTCCGACGATCAAGTCAGCTCTTCTAGCAAACAGAAATGGTGTGTTCGGATATGAATTCGACAACATTTTAAGAAAGAAGAAGAGAGCTTAGAAAAAATGTATCTGAAGGTTTCTTTTTATAGATAGAACATGTTGTAACCATCCGATAGTAGGGTCATCTGTAGCAGACTGATAAATGATAGTCGTAACCATCCTGATAAATAACAGTCGTAACCATCCTGATAAATGATAATCATAACCGTTCAGTAGTGGGATCGCCTGTAGGAATCCATTCGAAGGAGAAGTCTGAAAAGAATTCGGCTCCTATAGAAATCCGACTGAAGGAGGGATCGAAAGAAGTTCGGCTTCTGTAGAAATTCGACTGAAGGAGAAGTTCGAAAAGAGTTTGGCTCTTGTAGAAATCTGACTGAAGGAGGAGTTTGGAAGGAGTTCAGCTCCTTAAAGAATCCGACTAAAGAAGAGGTCCGAAAGGAGTTTGGCTCTTGGAGGAATCCAACTGAAGGAAAAATCTGGAAGAAGTTTGATTTCTGGAGAAATCCAACTGTTGAGGAATCCGAAAGAAGTTTGGCTCCTGAAGAAATTCGACTACTGGAGGAGTCTGAAAGAAGTTCGACCGTTGGAGGAGCCCAACTGATGGAGAAGCCTGGGAGTAGTTCAACTGATGTCCGAAATAAGTTCGACCGCTGGAGAAAGAATTTCTGATCGAAGCTCTTCCATGATTATCAGTTGCATTAGGCTAAGTGTCAGACTAGACTTCGGTGGGAGCAGGATTTATTCGCAACAACTTCCAAATCTCCTGAAGATTATAGGTTTAGCATACTTAATTACCTATCAGATGAATTATATGAAATATATAAAAAATATAGAATCTCAAAAGAACTCTGGTAGGCTTTAGAAAAAACCTATACTCGAGATAGTGAGGAAGCTATAAGGTTCACCATTTCTGAATTCTACAATTTTAAAATAGTGGACAACATATCCATCAATGACCAGATTAAATGGTTCCAAAATCTAGCCCAAGAAATCCATAGAGGGGAATCAACTCTTCATAAAACCTATCAAGTATCATGCTTGATAGATAAACTTCTACCTTCTTGATCTTAATTTGCTCGTGACCTTAGAAGATCCCAGTCTTCTCTCACTCTTAGTTATGTTCTTCAATCCATTAGGATACAGGATCAATTCAAAGAAATTCAAAAAAACTAGGTTAAAGCCAAAGTCAATCTTACTAAATCTCAAAAGCCAAGTTTGAATCTTAAGAATTAAAACTTTAGAGGTCAAAACCCAAATTTCAAATCCAAAGACAAAAATTTTGAAGGAAAGGGTAAATCCAGGCACCAAAACCAAAAGCCTAAACCTAACAATCAAGTTCAAAGATCTAAGGAACAAGATGGTGAGAGGTTCTATTTTATCTATGGTTGAACAATCATCTCATACCTTAATGTTTTTATAGAAAAAAGTAGAAGATTATCTACAAAAAGTAGAATGTGAAAAATTAACACCAATTTAGACCTCAGGTTAACATGGTTGAAGGAGAACCATCTTTCTTTAGATCAATTTTTTTTACTGCTTCTGTCAATTCAACCTATTTAGATTTAGAATGATGGTTAGATATTGGAGCCAACATCCATGTCTGCACTGATAAGTCATGATTTTTCTCAAAGTAGGGATCAAGTAGAGGAAGTGTGACCATAGGTGATCTAGGATAGCTATCAAGGTACCAGGAAGAGGAATAGTTAACCTGATTGAAGTTTATTTTAGGAAAGATATTAACTCTTCGAAATATGCAGCACATATCTGCCATAAGAAGAAACTTGCTAGAAGGTTCTCTACATGTTTAACTAGGTTATAAGGTTGTCTTAGAGTCTAATAAAGTTGTAATTTCTAGAGGATATGTATTTATTGGAAAGGGCTTTGTGTCTGAGCGACTATTCAAATCGAATGTAATTTCTCCTCCCAAACTTAATAAAGATTCAGTTAATTCTTTTACATCTCTTGTGTTAAATTCTGGATCTTATGAAATATGGCATAGAAGATTGGGTCATATCAATCTTAGATCAATCAAGAGTAATCTTAATTTGATTCCAAAATTCAACATCGAATATAATTCTAAATGTGAAGTTTGTATTCAATCTAAACAACCTAAAAATCCTTTTAAGCTTATAACTTTTAGAGATACTCAAATTCTTAAATTTTTTAATGTTAATATCTGTGATTCTAGTAGAAAACCAACCCATGGAGGTGGTTGTTATTTTGTAAATTTTGTTGACTACTTCTCTAAATTTTGCTATGCCTATCTTTTAAAGACTAAGGATGAAGTCCTTAACAAGTTTAAAGTTTACAAAGCAGAAGTTGAAAACCAACTTGAAAAAAGGATTAAAATCTTAAGATATGATCGAGGTGGTAAATATAGTTCAAATGAATTGACCCTATTCTATGAAGAAAATAAGATAATTCATGAAGTTACTGCCCTTTATTCATCTCAATCAAATAGTGTGGCTGAGTGAAAGAATTAAATCCTACTAGATATGATTAATGCTATGATTTTAAGTTCTGATGTATCTCAAAACTTATGGAATAAGAGAGAAGATATCCTATGAACTTTGGAAAGGACATCTACCTAGGCTTAGTTACTTTTGAGTTTGGAGGTGTTTAGCTAGAGTTGAAATCTCTGAACCAAAGAGAATTAAGATAGGACCTAAAACTATTGATGCTGTTTTTGTTGACTACCCTCTTGATAGTCACACCTATATATTTCTTATTATCAATTCAGAAATCTCAGCAATATCAAATAATATCATTACTGAATCAAGAGATGCAACATTTTTTCAAAAATATCTTTTCTTTTAAAAGTAAAATTTCTAGATCAACCATTGATAATCCATTCTCTTCAGATTTACCATCATCATTTATTCCTACTTTAGTAGAATTAACTCCTAAACCTAAGCTTAGAAGAAGCAAGAGAGCTAGATTTGAAAAATACTTTGGTGAAGGCTTCTTTATTTTTTTAATAGAAGATACTTCAACCTCTTACTAAGAATCTATGAATTCTTTTGATGTTCTATTCTAGAAGGAAGCAATAAATAGTAAAATAGAATCCATTATTGAAAACAACATTTGAATTCTCGCTAATTTACCTTTTGAAAATAAATCTTTAGATTGTAAGTGGATCTTCAAAAAGAAGATGAGGACTGACGGCACAATAGAGAAATTCAACACGAGGCTTATTGCTCAAGATTTTAGGTAAAAAGCTAATATTGATTTCTTCAATACCTATTCGTCTATGGCTCATATTACTATTATCCGAGTTCTACTTGCTTTAGCTTCCATCCATAAATTTATTATTCATTAAATGGATCAATAATAAGGTTATTATTGCATGACCTTGCTTTTCAATCAAGCATGTGTACATGATTCCTCTTCTTTCATCCTAAAAGAAATGGATTTTTCAAAAACATGCTTACAATTCAATGGAACCGCATAGAGAATTGAACTCAAAGATATGGATTTTCAAGTGCACAGCAATCATTTTGCATGTATGCAACTATTTATCAACCTATGTCCATAACTCTCTGACCCTATTTTAATATTTGTCATATGAAGATCTAAAGAGCCATCAATACCTCATGACTTGTGCATGGAAGTTTCACCTGAAGCTATAGATTAATTACAGAAAAAATATATCATTGGTTATGTTGATATTATGGGAAGTCTTACCAAAGATTTAATATTTTGAAAACTAATTTTGGTGGTCCATTCCAGTATCAATCACCAAGGAGTGCATTATTTAGTTCATGTGGCATGATAATATTTTTGTTAATATTTCATGTAATTTGTATTATTTGTTTTCAACAGTATACATTTATCAATTATTCTCACTACTATAGAATGAGCCTACAGCAGCATTTACTATTGCAACAATTCAAAAATCGCTGCCACAAGATCTATGATAGCGGTTATAGAGAACCACTGTCATATATCTAATCGATAGCAGTGGTTAAAAAAATCGTTATTATAGATGATCTTTAGCAGCGGTAACATATAACCACTATCATAGATCCGATCTACAGTAGCGGTTATATTTAACCACTGCAGTAGAGTTCACATTGCCATAGTTCAGATCTATCACCATGGTTAAGCTTGACCACTACCATAGGTTCGACCTATGGCAGCGGTTAGCCCTAACTGCTGCTATAGATAGCTATGGCAGTAATTTTCTTTAACTGCTACTATATTTTTTTTTATTTTTTTTCTAAATATTATATAATTCTAAAATTTAATATCGATCTTTATTATTTATTATCTAAATAATTATCATTAGAGTATTATTATAAAAGACTGCCTCGATCCGATAGTCCTAGCTTCATTGATCAGTAAAATTTGATTTCGATGATCATGAATAATGATGCGATGATCTAGTAAATGAAGATCACCGACGGATCCAAAATATGCAATGATAATCTCGATGGTGTTTGTAACATACTATCAAAGTTTTATCTCAATCGAATATCATTATCATAGTCAATTTAGTATGGAATGATTTTGATCGTTAAATGCAAAATAAGTGATCAAAAGGCTAATGACGTTTGATTACGAGATAATTTTTTAGTTAAACAATCTTTGCTATAATTTTAATCATTTTATATAGTGATAACCATAAAATCCAAATCATTTTTTATGAACTATTCACGTTAAACGGATCTTACAAAAGTACAAGCATAATTACTTAAGAAATTTAAGAATAGGTATCGAGCGATGTATAGTTTTGGATCATTCTTAGACTTATGGTTTGAATTTTACAATCACCATCATAAAAATAATTAAAATAGTAGCTAAGATTATTTATCTAAAAATTATCTCATAATCGGACACCATTTGATCCTTTGATTATTTATTTTTTATTTAACGATCAAAATTATTTCATACTAAATTGACCATGATAATGATATCTGATTGAAGTAAAATTTTGATAGTGTATTACAAACATCACCAAGATCATTGTTATAGATTTTTAAATCCATTGATGGTATCCATCTATCAAATCATCGTGCCATCATTTATGATCATCAACATCGAATTTTACTGATCGATGAAGCTAGAGCTATCAGATCGAGACAGTTTTTTATGATGATACTCTAATGATAATTATTTAGATAATAAATAGTGAAGATGAATATTAAATTTTAAAATTATATAATATTTAGAAAAAATAATAAAAATTAATTATTAAATTATGGTAGTGATTTTGTAATCACTGCCATAGGTTAGCTTATTTTTGCCTGGCTGCGCTCTCATTTTCATTTTTCCTCTTGTGTGATTTGGTCCCCTCTCTCTTTCTCCTCTCTGCCATTGGTGAGTTCCCTCCTTCCTTTTCTTTTCTGATCGACGCCGCCTCCTTCCTCGCCTCCTCTTTCTTTTTCGATCGGCGTCGCCTCCTTCTTTTTCGATCGACCTCACCGCCAGCCCTGCCTTCCTCTTCATCAGTCGGCCCTACCTCCTCTTTCTTCCTCAGCCCGTCCTGCCTTCTCCTTCTCCTCCAACCAGCTCGAGCGTCACCTCCCCCACCTCCTCCTTCTTTCTCGACCAGCTCGACTGTCAGCCTTGCCTTCTCTCTCTCTTTTTCTCTCCTCTCTTTCCTCAACCTGACCCACTGCCCTCTTCCTCTTTGCATCGCCGTTGTCTTCCTCTAGCATCACTACCGGTGACCCTCGAAGCTCTATGAGATTCCTCTCTATAGCCGTAGGTATAATTTTTTTAAAAAAAATTATAGTAATATTTATTAATTATTATTTATAATATTTATAATAATATTTATAATATTTATAATAATATTTATAATATTTTATAATAATATTCAAAGGGAACCCCTACTAGTGGGTTCTAGAATGTGCTAGCAGCCATGGATCGTGCCAGTGGATAAGAGAACTCCTGTTGGTTAGTTTTGGATCATGCCGACAGTCATGGATAGTCTTGGGCCATGCTGGTCGATTAGAAATTCTTCATCGATATATTTTGGGCCATGCCGGCTGCTAAGAGAACCTCCATCCCCACCAACGAGTTCTGGGTCATGCCGTCTGCTAAGAGAACCCTCATCGATTGGTTTTGGACCATGCCGGTGGGTTCCGTGCCGTGCTGGCTAGTAAGCTAAAAATACCCGTCGATGAATTTTGGACCCAGATATAATTCATATTTATATCTTGTTGCTTTTATTTATTGCATTGCATGATGATAGACTTATCAATTGATTAGTGTACATAATCTTCAGCATGCATATATTTATATATTTTTGTATAGATAAAAGAATTATGTACAATGATTAATTGATTGTCCAATTTAGATAATTTGAGAATTAAAAATCATAGATAATTATAGTAATCAAACGGTATGCTAAGGATTCTAAATAAAAATTTGAACAGTATTTCTTCTTTGTTCTTCCTACATGAGAAAACTAAGAGAAAATATTGCCAAAATTTATTTTGATTCTTATTGCATATCGTTTGATTACTGTAATGAATCTATAGAATTAATGCAATTTCTGAATATGATAGAACATATCTTTACCTATTAGTTGATGATAGAATATATTTATTGCATATCTAAAAGTGATATTTAATATAAGTTCCACACATGATATTTATTTTGGTCCTCATTTATAATATATTTTTTTCTAATAATGCATATTTATTTACAATACATTGGCATATAATATAAGTTCCACGTATGATTTAATTGCAATATCACTATTTTTATAATAGATAAGGGATGGATGAAGTTTAGTAGGCTCTCATTAGAATATGAGGCTGGATTTTAAAATTTTTTTGATTTTATTATAAAAAAAATTTGGGGACAACGGACTTATCCAATATCCTTATAAAAAGTATATGGATGGATCATGGCTACCTCCTCAAGATATAAATGATCATCTCACTATTTATGGCTTTAAATCTGATTATGAAATTTATTGGGATCAATATAGTAAGGACAGGCCGCAAGAAGGTGAGCAACATGATGAGACAGTAGAATAAATGATTTATGATATTTTTTTATTTGTTGGCCATAATGATAGTGCATCTACGTCCATGCCTGATCCTGTGGTTGGTTGAATGATAAACAATGAGGATGTAAAAAAAATTTGCAAGTTGATAGAGGATGCTAATATTTCATTATATCATGGATGTAAAAAAATGACGAAGCTTGAGTTCTTAAAGGACATTCTTCTAGATAATGCATAAATTCTAAAAAATAATTATGAGGCATCAAACATTATTGAACAATTGAGCTTTACTTATACTACGATACATGCATGTCCCAATGATTGCATGCTCTACTGGGAGGAGGATGCCAATTGAAATGAGTGTATAAGGTGCAGTGTATCAAGATGAAAATAGAATAAAGAAGGCACATCGACTCGTGTATCTTAAAAGTTGATGTGGCACTTTTTTTTAATTTCGAGACTACAAAAGTTGTTTATGTCGGTAAGAACATCGAAGGACATGAGATAGCATGAAAAGAATCGAACAAAAGATGATGCATTGAGGCATCCAGCTGATGGAGAGGCATGGTTGAAGTTTAATAAAATGCATCCCAACTTCACACAAGAGATACACGATGTGAGGTTAGGCTTGTCATGCGATGGTTTCAATCCATTCAAGCATATGAATACCGTTCATAGTGTATGGCCAGTGTTTATTTATGTTTACAATCTTCCACCATGGATGTGTATTAAAAAATTTTTTGCTTTTTTGATTGTGCTCATCTCTGGACCAATGGAGGTAGGTAATGACATTAATATCTATTTACAGCCTCTTATTGCCGAGTTGAAATAGTTATGGAGCATTCAAGGTATTCCAACTTTTGATGCTTTGATGAATGAGTCATTCTCTATGCGCGTAGCGCTTCTATGGATAATAAATGATTTTCTAGCTTATGCTCTACTATCGGGTTGGAGCACAAAAAGTGAGCTAGCATGTCCGATTTACGAAAAAAATATCAAGTCTAAAAGATTGATACATAGGAGGTGCTTTGGCTTTATGAGATATTGGCGTTTTCTCTATTGAAATCATCCATACAAAAGGTATACACGCTCTTTCAATGATACTATTGAAGAAGATGAGGCACCTAGCCAGTTGTCTGAGAGTGAGATGTTGAGAAAGTTGAATGGTCTCAATGTTGAATTTGAAAAAGATGATCTGATTGATAGTAAAAAAAGAAAGCATTGATCAAAAATAGATAACACATATTTTAATTGGGAAAAAAAAGGCATCTTCTTTAACTTGCTAGATTGGGAGACAAACTTATTGCACCATTGCTTAGATATAATACATATTGAAAAAAATATGTGCGATCAAGGATAAGACTAAGGATAACTTAAATTTTCAATTTGACTTGAAAGAATGGGATATTAAGAGATCACTCCATCCGAAGCTGGTAAGAAAAGAACAGTGGAGGCTTCCTCATGCATGCTATGTTATGAATGTCCCTGAACAGTCCATATTTCTTCATGTATTAGAGAATATAAAGATCCCAAATGGGTACTCAAGCAATATATCAAAGTGTGTGAATAGTAAGGATGTCAAACTTGGAGGATTAGAGATTGATGATTGTCATATATTGATGCAGGAATTGATCTCAATAACTATTCATCATATGTTGCCAAAAAATATTAGAATGACTGTGATTCATCTTTGCAACTTCTGTAGAGATATTTATGCGAAGAGGTTGCTTAAGAAAGACATGAAGAAAATAAAGGTAAGAACAATGACTATATTATATGATCTAAAGAAGATATTTTCATCATTATTTTTTATAGTTATGATGTATCTCATTATGCATCTTTTGGAAAAAGTTGCACTTAGAGGCCCAGTGTTCTGCCGATGGATGTATCCTATCGAAAGAAATATTCAAACATTGAAATCTTATATAAGAAATATGAATCATCCGGAGGGATCCATAATAGAAGATTATTTGGGTCAAGAGTGTATGAATTTTTATACCACGTACTTAAACAAGCTCAAGACATATCGTAATCGGCTAATAAGAAATCATGATGATCAGTATGAGCTAATTGAGCCTGTATTTGAGTTCATTCCATAGTCAAGTAGACTTTTCACTTCATACCACCTCACTAATTTGATCATTAAGGAAAGAGATAAGGCGCACCGCTACATACTGTTTAATTATGATGTTATTGAGCCGTATATAAGATGAGCCACTCAGCCTTATTTATTTTATAATACTTAAAAAAAATATCCAATTATACCAAAATATATTCTTTGTGTATGCAGCAAACACAAGAAGATCATAAGAGTAAAATATGATGCTCTAAGTATGTGGAAAAAAGAGAAAATGCATAGCAAAATTTTTTTTGAATGATTCAAAGATCATATAAGCAAGTATAAATTTTTGCCTTGTGCATCTTATTTGAATATATTTATTAATTAGGTGCCATCTTCTTAGGTGTGGACTTATCGCTGTATGATGTAAGTCATGAAGTACGTGCTCTTTCAAAGAGACCAAATCATACCATGTATGAGTACAAATAGCTCGTCATTAATGGCTATAGATTTAATATTCATAGCCAATCCATAAACATGGTAACATAAAATAATGGCATGATGTTAAGCGCCATCACTGGATGTTATGCTAGCTTGAGAGATTCACAGCCTCATATGGAGGATCTAAACTATTATGGGATGGTGGAGAAGATAGTCATCTTGGACTACTATTCTAAAGGAAGGATTGCATTAATGAAATGTGATTGATTTGACACCTTATCTTAGTCAGGGATGAAGAATGATGAGTATGGTTTTACTCTCATTAACATGCAACGCCATCTCTACACTGAAGAGCCGTATATATTTATCTCTCAAGCTAGTCAAGTCTTCTACATTAGTGATCCCTTGGAGCCTCAATGGGATGTTGTTGTGAGGATGGTGCCTACGCATATCTTTAATGATACCAAGATTGATGACGATGTTGGACCATGCATACAAAATGCTTCTCTAGGATAAAACTTACTTGGTATTGTTGAGGTTTTAGATACATTTATCAGGAGCGATAGTAATATCCATATTGTAGATGCAACTAGACAATCAGTTTAACATTTTGGTATAAATATTAGAGTTTATTTATTGATGCTCTACTAATATAAATTATTATTCAATATGTTATATTGGTTAATGTTCATTAACATTATAGGTCACGATAGCACCGAAATGCCATCTAGCTTTCACCCCTATCCCTTAAAGAGCTACAAGGAGCTCAGCATCTGAGCCACTACCGACACATACTCTATTTATCTTCGCATCGGCTACTCAGGCACCATCGACATCTACTCCTCTACCAGCATCTACTCTACCAGCATCTGAGCCTCCACCATCAGCTACATCTCCAATACTTGCTCCACCCATTAATGAGTCTCCACTGGCATCCACATCGCACGATCCCATTGCCAATGAGAGTATATTTTTATTATATCAATTATTTATTTATTTAATTTTTTATATAATTATTATACACTCTTATATATTTGTATAATATATTTTTATTATAGGTGCATCATCTAGTAGGATATTTCATGGTTCCACATGCATGCCACATGTGTGGAACTACCAATATTAGATTATGGTGGAGTACGATTAGAAGGGGAGGCCAGTTAGGAAGGTCGCACTAGAGATGCATTCTTTTTTTGAAGTGGTTGTGAGGCGATCCGACATCATTTCAATACTGCTTATAGACTAGCGATTGATGGACGGTGGTGTCAGGGACTAGATGTGGGAGGAGATATGGGTAAGTATATCTTAATTATATTTATGCATTTGATATATTTACACTATGTTTGATTAGAATAATTTCGTAACTGACTTCTAATAATTTTGTGCAGAGAAGGTATGACTTTTCAGATCACGAGAGGGCTTGAGATATCCGATTGAAAAAGATTGGAGAGTTGTATCGAAATTACAAGATCCAGCTCTATAGAGGATGGCTCGAGCACCGATGGAACACTCCGAAGAAGCTTGTTCCTTGGATACAGGATTGTCCTCTGAGTCAGTGAGAGAGGATGGTTAGGCATTGGAGGAGCCAAGAGTTCTAGATTTAATTTTTAATTTTTAAATTTTTTAATATACTTAAAATTATATTTGAATACTTTTATTTAAATACTTATGATTTAAATACTTGTGATTTAAATATTTTTTAGGCTGCCTCTTGTCAGAATCGAGAGAATCAGGCGGCTTAGAAGAACACACACACTCTCGACTGTGAGTCTATGGCCAGTTGTGTGCATAGAAAGATAATAAATTTTGAATCTTAGTTTATAAATTAAATTAATATTTTTTTAATATTTTTAATAAGTTGATCCATTGTTATAGTTGATGAGAGAAGGCGAGCAACATGATGGGGTAGTAGAATAAATGGTTTGTGATATTTTTTCATTTATTAGCTACAATGATGGTGCATCTACGTCCATGCCTGATCCTATGATTGGTGAAATGATAAACTATAAGAATGTGAAGATGGTCCGCAAGTTGATGGAGGATGTTAATATTTTGTTATATCTTGGATATAAAAAAATGGTGAAGCTTGAGTTCTTAATCTGATTGTACCATGCAAAATGCTTCAATGGATTTGGTAATAATGGAGTGAACTACATACTAGAGTTTTTGAAGGACATTCTTTTGGATAATGCATAAATTTTAAAGAATAATTATGAAGCATCGAAGATTATTGAATAACTGAGCTTTACTTATACCAAGATACATGCATGTTCTAATGATTGCATACTTTACTAGGAGGAGGATGCCAATCGAAATGAGTGTATAAGGTATGATGTATCAAGATGAAAATAGAATAAAAATGGCACATCAACCCGTGTATCTAAAAGGTTGATGTTGTACTTTCTTTTAATTTTGAGACTATAAAAGTTGTTTATGTCGGCAAGAATATCGAAGGATATGAGATAGCATGAAGAGGACTGAACAAAAGATGATGCATTAAGGCATCTAGCCGATGGAGAGGCATGGCAAAAATTTAATAAAATGCATCCCAACTTTGCATAAGAGATACAATGTGAGGTTGGGCTTATCATGCGATGGTTTCAACCCGTTCAAGCATATGAATACCGTCCATAGTATATGGCCAGTGTTTATTCATATTTACAATCTTCCATCATAGATATGTATGAAAAAATTCTTTGCTTTCATGACAGTGCTCATCCCTGGACTGATGGAGGTAGGTAATAACATTGATATCTATTTGTAGCCTCTTATTATCGAGTTGAAATAGTTATAGAGTATTCAAGGTATTTTAACTTTTGATGCTTTGATGAATGAGTCATTCTCTATGCGCATAGCGCTTCTATGGACAATAAATAACTTTTCAGCTTATGCTCTAATATCGGATTAGAGCACAAAAGATAAGCTAGCATATCCGATTTGTGAAAAAAAATATTCAATCTAAAAGGTTGATACATCGAAGGAGCTTTAGCTTTATGAGGCATTAACGTTTTCTTCATCAAAATCATCCATATAGAAGGGATGCACGCTCCTTCAATGGTACTGTTGAAGAAGGTGAGGCACCTAGCTGATTGTCTGAGAGTGAGATGTTGAAAAAGCTGAATGGTCTCAATTTGAATTTGAAAAAGGTGATCCAATTTATAGTAAGAAAGGGAAGCATTGATCAAAGATAGATAACATATATTTTAATAAAAAAAAATATCTTCTTTGACTTGCTATATTGGGAAACAAACTTATTGCATCATTGCTTAGATGTAATGTATATTGAAAAGAATGTGTGCGAGCTTCTATTAGCAATAATCTTGAACATCAAGGATAAGACTAAGGATGACTTGAATTTTTGATTTGACTTAAAAAAATGGGATATTAAGAGATTACTCCACCTGGAGCCGATAAGGGAAGAACAGTGGAGGTTCTCTCTGAAGGAAAATCTTGATTTTTTGGATCAGATTTGTTCAGATCTGATCAGATCAAGAGATATATTTTAAAATTTTTTCTCTTGATCCCAATTAGATCTTGATATATATTTTAGATCTGATTATTATTATTTTAAAAATTAAAATAAAATTAGATAAATTAAATCAAATTTAATTTATCTTGATATGGGTAATCCTATTACCCATTGATGATCCTGTTTGAAGCGGAAGGTTCTGGATCTAGTCATGCAAGCGTCTGACCTCTACCGATATCCATTCAAACTGGATCTGGAGATTCTCTTCTTCTCTATCATGCCTCCAAAAATCAGATCTGGATCTAATCTGGAGGATCTTCAAAACTCCTTTTGAAGATCAGCAGTCGTCCTTTGCAGCAGCATAGCTTTCTGGCTTTCAATCGCCATTCTTTGATCTGAATCGCACCAACCAAAAATCCAAAACTCCTTTTGGACATGGAGAGGAGAGAGAGAAGATGGTTTGACGTGGAGGAAGAAGGGGGAGAAGGCCTTGGGGCATGGAGATCTCTATTATTATTTGAGTTGGGTGCAGGGTCTTATTTATAGACTAAGCATGATCCAACTCCTCTTCTTCCCAACCAATCACAACCCTTTGTGAAATCAGATCTAAATCTGATTGGTGGGAATAGAGTCCCCTGGATTCCTTCTTAGAGGGCGCCTAAGACCAATCAAAGTTGGTTCTTAGAAGAACTCTAATTGGAATCCAAAAAGGAGATGGAGTCCTTGTCCAACAAGGACTCCTAGGCGCCTCCAGCTTGGGCACACGCCTAGGGTGGCGTGCGCCCTCCTCCTTGCCAGGTTCTAGCAGGGGGACAGGCCCCCACCAGCTCTCCAATAGGTGCGTGACATGTGGTCAAAAGTCAAAGTGTCAATGGTCAACGTTTGACCAGTCAAAGGTAGACTTTTGACCAAAGTCAAAGAACAAGAAATGGCAGGTGACCAAAAATGGCAGGTAATGTCTTACAAAATAAGACAACCTTTTCTGACTTGGACAACCTCCAGTCAGACCATATGAAGGCCTCTGATTGAGCACAAACTCCTTTGGCTCAGACAGGACAACTTATTTATGATAGCAAAAGAAGAACGTTAGGTTCAATCGAGTGCTAGCACGATTTTCCTTGAACCTAATTGAATCTCATTCAGATCAATTGAACTAGATCAGTTCAATTGATGATCACCAGATTCAAACCCTTATTTGTGTGACCCAGTTAGGTTCAGTTCTGTATGGTAATGGGATATGTCATGATCTCTATCATCGACATCATCGAAACTCCTTTCGATGGATCAGAACTCTTCTGATTCGAACAGCTAGAATGATCGATCATCTAAATCATTCTAATTGCTCCCAAAATCCACCAGTGACACCTAGCAGTATATGGTGGCAACCCATCAGAGCTGAATGCGAACCTCTTGGTGCAGCTACCTGTGTGATTAAGTTCTTCTATCTTGAGCCCCGATCAGATTAGGGTTAAGGTGAAACTCGTCAAACCCTAGTCTCTATCATATGATGTAATCATTCGATTCGAGTCCAATGTGAAAATCTAAATAGAAACTCTTTCTATTATTTCACTCTGCCATGGCCATGGAACTTCTGGACTTGATTCTCATGATTATCATAGGGCTGCTCCTCTACCACCGAGGTAGATAGATTCCATCTTGATGCAATCCAGTTCCTACAATGAACATGCTATAGCCAACATACACCTCAGGATTCCATATGGCTAGGAGACCGAGTAATGGTGTAGTCAAACTATAACACCCTCAAGGTGAACTACCGATGCACCTCAGGTCAAAGAACCAGACACACTACTGCAGCATCGAGTCAGTCATTGACGAGAAGGTAGACTCCCTAATGACTACTCGAGGTGGTCACGCTCAGTGCCCTCGTTCTCTAACGAGTATCCTGTACTCTCGCTCCGGTGTCTCCACACCGTAGACTCAAGACTCATCTACTAAAGAGAAGCGATTGTACACCAACCTTCCGGATCAATCACCATCCTCGTGATGATCCTATGGTCGGGAGCATTTTATGAGTTAATAATGATTATTCATGTCTTAAATTTTCAACTCTTGAAAATATGAATTATCATTATCCATTAACTCAAAGGATGTATCACAGACACTAAATACACATATGTGATAGAAAATAACCCATTTTATTGATATTAGTCAAAATTATAATTTTGCCCCTAGAAGTGTATTACAAGTGTCAGCCAATTCTGGCTTCTAGGGCACATATATCTAACAATCTCCCACTTGTCCTAAAGCCAATTGGCTACAAGTCTAAGTCCCATCTTCTCAAGGTGGGCTTCGATCTTCTGCTGGCCCAACGGCTTTGTAAGTGGGTCTGCCACATTATCTGTGGAGTTGACTCTCTTGACCTCGACGTAACCCTTCTCGAGGTAATCGCGGATGAGATGGTATCGCCGCTCAATATGCTTGGATTTTTGGTGAGACCTCGGCTCCTTAGCAAGGGCTATGGCGCCATTATTGTCGCAGTATAGAGGAATGGCATCTGATGGCATTACTCGATTTCTGCAGCAAACTTCTTATACCAGAATGCTTCCTTCGCAGCCTCTGATGCAGCGATATATTCTGCTTCCATGGTGGAATCTGCTATCACCATTTGCTTGGAACTCTTCCAGCTGACAGCACCACCATTGCACACAAACAGACTTCCAGATGTCGACTTTCGATCATCTATATCGGACATGAAATCCGAGTCTGTGTATCCCTGGACTTGGAGTTCTCCATTACCAAAGACCAACATCATATCCTTAGTTCTTCTTAAGTACTTAAGGATACATTTCACAGAAGTCCAGTGTTCTTCACCTGGATTTGACTGATATCTGCTTGTGACACTCACAGCATGGGCTATATCAGGTCGTGTACATAGCATGGCATACATGAGGCTCCCTATTGCAGAAGCATAAGGGATCTTGCTCATGCGTTCTATTTCCTCAGGTGTGCTGGGGCACATCTTCTTGGAAAGATGAATACCATGTCTGAAGGGTATTAATCCCCTCTTAGAGTTTTCCATACTAAACCTCTTTAGTACTTTCCTCTATGTACATCTTCTGTGAAAGTCCTAGCATCCTATTCGGTCTATCCCTATAGACCTTAATTCCTAGAATAAAGGATGCTTCACCTAGGTCTTTCATGGAGAATTCCTTGGACAACCATAATTTGACTGTTGTCAACATGAGAATATCATTCGCAATAAGAAGGATGTCATTCACGTACAATACGAGGATGACAACAGCACTCTCACTAACCTTTTTGAAGACACATGGTTCCTCTTCATTTTTGATGAAACCAAACTTTTTGATCACATCATTGTAACGAGTGTTCCAGCTCCGAGATGCTTGCTTAAGTCCATATATGGACCTTTGCAGCTTGCAAACCTTGTGATCAGTATCACTGGATGTGAAACCTAGCGGCTGTTCCATATAGATATCTTCCTCAAGATATCCATTTAAGAATGCCGTTTTCACGTCCATTTGCCATATTTCATAATCGAAATAGGCTGCAACGGCAAGCAATGTGCGGATGGATTTTAGCATAGCCACTGGGAAAAAGGTATCCTGATAGTCAATGCCTTCGCGTTGACTATAACCTTTTGCCACTAGTCTAGCCTTGAATGTCTCCACATTCCCATCTGCACCAATCTTTCTCTTGAAGATCCATTTACACCCAATAGGTACTATACCTTCTGGTGGATCTACCAAGGTCCAGACTTGGTTTGAGTGCATCGAGTCAATTTCTGACTTGCATTGCCTCTAGCCATTTCTCGGAGTCGATATCTGATATCGCCTCGTTGTAGGTTTTGGGATCATCACCATGAGCACCATTACCTACGAGGAACATTTCCTCTACATCCTCTGAAATAATACCTAAGTATCTTTCAGGGGGATGGGAAACTCTTTCCGATCTACGAGGTGGAGGAGGTAGTGTTCTTATTGGCTCAACCTGATTTGGTTCCAATTGGTCCTTAGCTCGTTGTACTTGTGAGACTTTCTCATCAAGCTTGATCTGCTTTCCAATGCCGCTATCTTGAATAAACTATTTTTCAAGAAAGATGGCATGTCGACTCACAATCACATTGTGGTCTTCTGGAATGTAGAAATAGTATCCTAATGACTCTTTAGGATATCCTATGAATCGAGCTCTAAAGGACCTAAACTCTAACTTGTCCGCTTGTTGTCTTTTGACATGAGCCGGACAACCCCAAATTCTGAGATGACTCAGACTTGGTTTCTTACCGTGCCATATCTCATACGGTGTGGTAGGAACGGTTTTAGAGGGAACCCTATTCAGTAGATAGATTGAAGTTAACAATGAGTGTCCCCAAAGAAAATCAGGGAGGTCTGTGAAGCTCATCATGGATCGAACCATATCCAATAGAGTCCGATTTCTCCATTCTGAAACCCCGTTGAGTTGAGGTGTTCCTGGTGGAGTCCATTGAGAGACTATGCCATTTTCCTTGAGATAGTCTAGGAATTCCCGGCTAAGGTATTCACCTCCTCGATCTGATCGAAGAACCTTAATGGGTTTTTCCAGTTTGTTTTTCTACTTCATGTCTGAATTCTTTGAACTTTTCAAAAGCTTCAGACTTGTGTCTCATAAGATACACATACCCATACCTAGACAGATCATCGGTAAAGGTAATGAAGTAGACAAAATTGCCTCTAGCCGGCACATCAAATGGGCCGCACACATCAGTATGTACTAGGGCAAGGAGATCTGTGGCCCTCTCCCCATGTCCAACAAAAGGGAGTTTAGTCATTTTGCCTTGAAGACAAGATTCACAAGTTGGATATGACTCGAAAGTCAATGGACTCAATAGCCCATTTTTCTCCAATTTGTTGATCCTATCTTCTGCTATATGACCTAATCTCAGGTGCCATAGATATCTATCATTTGGACTATCCCTAGGTCGTTTGGCATTCACGTTTTGCTCGATAGTTAGAATACGTACATCAATATGTAGCTGATAAAGACCATTAATAAGGAAACCATTTGCAATTTTATTTCTTTCATAAAGAATGTTACAATGGTCCTTAAAGAAGGTAATCACATAGCCTTCTTGTGCTAAGCATGAAACAGAAATCAAATTCCTGCTAGCTGCAGGCACATAATAACAGTCTTTCAAAACTAAGTCTAAACCAGATGGTAATCGAAGAGGGTATGTTCCCACGGCTACTGCAGCAACTCTTGCTCCATTACCGATGCGTAGGATCATGTCTCCATCCCTCAGCCTCCTGCTATCCTCAAGACCCTGCATGGAAGTGCACAGATGAGCACTAGAACCAGAGTCAAGCACCCAACTGGATGCAGAAGAAACCGTAAGGTTAGACTCAATAACGAGCATACCTCCAGAAGGACCTTCCTTCTTGTTCTTCAGGGTGGCCAGGTAAGTAGGGCAGTTCCGCTTCCAATGGCCGTCGCTGTTGCAATGGAAATACTTTCCTTTGACATCGGCCTTTCTTCTTCGGCTTCTGCCTTCTTCTTCTTTGATCCTTCCACCTTCTTGCTTTTTCACAGACTTCTTTTTCTTTCCATAAGACTTTCTTTTGGAAGAAGTCCATTCCATAGCAAGAACTGAGCCTTTAGAACCTTTCATAGAAAGCTCAGCGGTAACCAGCATATTCATTAATTCGGCCAAGGAATTTTGAAGTTTATGCATGTGGTAATTCATGATGAATTGCCCATATGCATCAGTCAAGGATTGCAGAATAATATCATTCTGCAGGTCCAAGTCTAACTTCACACCGAGCTTCTCAAGCTCTTCCATGTCCTTGATCATTGTCAGACAGTGATCTTGGACTGACTGCCCATCACGCATCTTAGCCTTAAAAAGTCATTTCGTGACTTGATATTTGGCTGCGCGACTCTGTTCACCAAACATCTCCTGCAGGTGAGCCAACATTTGGCGAGCAGTCCCGATATCCTCATGTTGGCGCTGGAGCTCATCAGACATCGAGCCCAACATGTAATATCTGGCCTTATTATCTTCGTCTATCCATCCATTTTTCCAGAGACGCTCTCTGTTCAATAGATGGACGGACTGGTCTCTAAGTTCGTTCAGATCTGATCAGATCAAGAGATATATTTCAAAATTTTTCTCTTTGATCTAATCAGATCTGAGATATTTCAGATCTGATTCTTATTATTTTAATAAATAAAATAAAAAGATAAATTAAATCAAATTTACCTAATTTGGGTAATCCTATTATCCCTATTGATGATCCTGTATTGCAAGCGGAAGGTTCTGGATCTTAGCCATGCAAGCGCCTGGCCTCTACCGATATCCACTCGGGCTTGGATCTGGAGATCCTCTTCTTCTCTATCACATCCTCCAAAAATCAGATCTGGATCTGATCTGGAGGATCTTCAAAACTCCTTTTGAAGATCAGCAGTCGTCCTTTGCAGCAGCGCAGCCTTCTTGCTTTTTGATCGCCTTTCTTTGATCTGGATCGCACCAACCAAAGGTCCAAAACTCCTTTTGGACGTGGAGAGGAGAAGGGAGAAGGAGGTTATGGCATGGAGGAAGAGGGGAGAGGCAGCCTTGGGGCATGGGAATTATGATTCTCAATTGCATATCATGTTATAATCTGAGTTGGGCGCAGGGTCTTATTTATAGACTGAAGCTGTGATCCAACTTCCTTTCTTTCCCAACCAATCACAACCCTTTGTGAAATCAGATCTAAATCTGATTGGTGGAAATAGAGTCCCCTGGATTCCTCCTTAGAGGGTGCCTAAGATCCAGTCAAAGTTGGTTCTTAGAAGAACTCTAATTGGAATCCAAAAAGGGAGATGGAGTCCTTGTCCAACAAGGACTCCTAGGCGCCTCCAACTTGGGCACACGCCTAGGGTGGCGTGCGCCCTTCTCCTTGCCAGGTTCTGGCAGGGGGACAGGCCCCCACCAGCTCTCCAATAGGTGCATGACATGTGGTCAAAAGTCAAAGTGTCAATGGTCAACGTTTGACCAGTCAAAGGTAGACTTTTGACCAAAGTCAAAGAACAAGAAATGGCAGGTGACCAAAAATGGCAGGTAATGTCTTACAAAATAAGACAACCTTTTCTGACTTGGACAACCTCCAGTCAGACCATATGAAGGCCTCTGATTTGAGCACAAACTCCTTTGGCTCAGACAGGACAACTTATTTATGATAGCAAAAGAAGAACGTTAGGTTCAATCGAGTGCTAGCACGATTTTCCTTGAACCTAATTGAATCTCATTCAGATCAATTGAACTAGATCAGTTCAATTGATGATCACCAGATTCAAACCCTTGTTTGTGTGACCCAGTTAGGTTCAGTTCTGTATGGTAATGGGATATGTCATGATCTCTATCATCGACATCATCGAAACTCCTTTCGATGGATCAGAACTCTTCTGATTCGAACAGCTAGAATGATCGATCATCTAAATCATTCTAATTGCTCCCAAAATCCACCAGTGACACCTAGCAGTATATGGTGGCAACCCATCAGAGCTGAATGCGAACCTCTTGGTGCAGCTACCTGTGTGATTAAGTTCTTCTATCTTGAGCCCCGATCAGATTAGGGTTAAGGTGAACTCGTCAAACCCTAGTCTCTGTCATATGATGTAATCATTCGATTCGAGTCCAATGTGAAAATCTAAATAGAAACTCTTTCTATTATTTCACTCTGCCATGGCCATGGACTTCTGGACTTGATTCTCATGATCATCATAGGGCTGCTCCTCTACCACCGAGGTAGATAGATTCCATCTTGATGCAATCCAGTTCCTACAATGAACATGCTATAGCCAACATACACCTCAGGGTTCCATATGGCTAGGAGACCGAGTAATGGTGTAGTCAAACTATAACACCCTCAAGGTGAACTGCCGATGCACCTCAGGTCAAAGAACCAGACACACTACTGCAGCATCGAGTCAGTCATTGACGAGAAGGTAGACTCCCTAATGACTACTCGAGGTGGTCACGCTCAGTGCCCTCGTTCTCTAACGAGTACCTGTACTCTCGCTCCGGTGTCTCCACACCATAGACTCAAGACTCATCTACTAAAGAGAAGCGATTGTACACCAACCTTTCCGGATCAATCACCATCCTCGTGATGATCCTATGGTCAGGAGCAATTTATGAGTTAATAATGATTATTCATGTCTTAAATTTTCAACTCTTGAAAATATGAATTATCATTACCATTAACTCAAAGGATGTATCACAGACACTAAATACACATATGTGATAGAAAATAACCCATTTATTGATTTTAGTCAAAATTACAATTTTGCCCCTAGAAGTGTATTACAAGTGTCAGCCAATTCTGGCTTCTAGGGCACATATATCTAACAATCTTTCACTTATCCTAAAGCCAATTGGCTACAAGTCTAAGTCCCATCTTCTCAAGGTGGGCTTCGAACTTCTGCTGGTCCAATGACTTTGTAAGTGGGTCTGCCACATTATTTATGGAGTCGACTCTCTTGACCTCGACGTAACCCTTCTCGAGGTAATCGCGGATGAGGTGGTATCGCCGCTCAATATGCTTGGATTTCTGATGAGACCTTGGCTCCTTAGCGAGGGCTATGGTGCCATTATTGTCGCAGTATAGAGGAATGGCATCTGATGGCATTACTCCGATCTCTGCAGAAAACTTCTTGTACCAAAATGCTTCCTTCACAGTCTCTGATGCAGCGATATATTCTGCTTCCATGATGGAATCTGCTATCATGGTTTGCTTGAAACTCTTCCAGCTGACAGCACCATCATTGCACACAAACAGACTGCCAGATGTCGACTTTCGATCATCTATATCAGACATGAAATCTGAGTCTGTGTATCCCTGAAATTGGAGTTCTCCATTACCAAAGACCAACATTATATCCTTAGTTCTTCTCAAGTACTTAAGGATGCATTTCACAGAAGTCCAGTGTTCTTTACCTGGATTTGACTGATATCTGCTTATGACACTCACAGCATGGGCTATATCAGGTCGTGTATATAGCATGGCATACATGAGGCTCCCTATTGCAGAAGTATAAGGGATCTTGCTCATGCGTTCTATTTCCTCAGGTGTGCTAGGGCACATCATCTTGGAAAGATGAATACCATGTCTGAAGGGTATTAATCTCCTCTTAGAGTTTTTCATACTAAACCTCTTTAGTACTTCCTCTATGTACATCTTCTATGAAAGTCCTAGCATCCTATTCGGTCTATCCCTATAGACCTTAATTCCTAGAATAAAGGATGCTTCACCTAGGTCTTTCATGGATAATTCCTTGGACAACCATATTTTGACTGTCGTCAACATGAAAATATCATTTCCAATAAGGAGGATGTCATCCACGTATAATACGCAAAGGACACAGCACTCCCACTGACCTTTTTGAAAATACATGGTTTCTGCTTCAATTTTTTATGAAACCAAAATATTTTGATCACATTCATTGTAACGAGTGGTTCCAGCTCAATGATGCTTGCTGAAGTCCTAATATAGACCTTTGATAGCTTGCAAACCTTCGTCATTGTTATTCTACTGGATGTGAAACCTAAGCGCTTGTCCATCATAGATATTCTTCCTGTCAAGATATTCGTTATATAGAATGCCGTTTTCATGGCCATTTGCCATATTTCGTATCAAAATATCTACAATGGCAAGCAATGTGCGATGAAATTTTTTAGTAGCCCACTAAGAAAAAGGTATCCTGATCAGTCAATGCCTTCGCATTGACTATAACCTTCTGCCACTTAGTCAGCCTTTAATGTCTCCCATTTTATCTGCACCAATCTTTCTTGAAATCCATTTTACACCCAATAGGTACCTATACCTTCTGGTGATCTACCAAGGTTCCAGACTTGGTTTGAGTGCATTTGAGTAATTTTTGAAAAATTTGCCAATTTTTGCCCTCTAGTCTCATTTCTCGGAGTCGATATCTGATATCCCGTTTGGTTTTGGTATCACTCAACCATTGGAGCTCAATTACCTAACGAGAACATTTCCTCTTACGTCCTCGTGAAAAATACCCTAAGTATCTCTTAGGGGATGGGACCTTTCCATCTACTTGAGGGGAGGATAGTATTCTTATTGGCTCAACCTGATTTGGGTTCCAATTGATCCTTAGCTCGTATGTACTTGTGAACTTTCTCATCAAGCTAAAGCTGCTTTCCAATGCCATTATATCTTGAATAAACTATTTTTTTAGAAGATGCATGTCGACTCACAATCACAATTATGGTCTTCTGAATATAGAATCAGTATCCTAATCGACTCCTTAGATCCTATCCGTAAAATTGAGCTCAAAGACTAAACTCTAACTTTCGCGCTTGTTTCTTTGACATGAAGTCCGACAACCCCAATGTCTGAGTGACTCAGACTTGGTTTCTTAACGTGCCATATTCATATGTGTAATGGTAGAACAGATTTTAGAGGGAACCCTATTCGTAGATACATTGAAGTTAACAAAGAGTGTCCCCAAAAAAAATCAGGAAAGGCTGTGAAGACTCATCATGGATGAACCATATCCACATAGAGTCCGAATTCTTCCCATTCCTGAAAATCCGTTGGATTGAATGTTCCTGCGTGGACGTCCATTGAGAGGACTATGTTTATTTTCCTTGAAGATAGGTCTAGGAATTCCGCGCTAAGTATTCCACCTCCGTCGATCTGATCGAAAACCTTAATGGATTTTCAGTTTATTTTACTTCATGTCTAATTTTGAAACTTTCTTAAAAAGCTCCAGACTTGGTCTCATAACGATACACATACCCATTACATGAGACAGTCATCGGATAAAGATAATGAAGTAAACAAAATGCCTCTAGCTGCAACATCAAAATGGCCGCACACATTTGTATGTACATCGGGTAAGGAGATCTGTGGCCCTCTCCCATGTCCAACAATAAGGGAGTTTGGTCATTTTGCCTATTGAAGGCAGGATTCGCAAGTTGATATGACTCAAATCAATGACTCAATTAGCCCATTTTTTTCTAATTTGTTGATCCTATCGTTTCTTGCTACTATTGACCTAATCTCAGGTGCGCCACGATATCGTGTCATTTGGGTACTATTCCCTAGGTCATTTCGGTCTATTAGTTGTTGCTCGTTCAATAGTGGTTAGTATAATAGGTTACATCAATATTCATTGTATTAGCCTGATAAGACCACATATAATAAAAGGAACATCATTGTTCAATTTTATTTCTTTCTATAACTTATTTGGAATGTTAGCAATTGATCACTTAAACGAAGGTATATGACACATAAGCTTTCTATGTTGAACTAAGATTGAGACCAAAAAATCAAATTGCCGTGCTACAGTGCATGGCACATAATAACAGTCATTTCAAAATCTAAGTCTAAAACTAGATGGGTAGATTGAAGAGGGTTATCGTTCCCACGTGACTGACTTACAGTCAACTCTCTCATCTTATTCGATGTTGTAGCGCGATCATAAGTTCCATCCCTGCAAGCCTCTCTGCTATCCTCAAAGGACGTAGCATGGAAGTGCACAATGAGCAACTAGAGGCACGAGTAAGTAGGCAACCAACTGGATGATAGAAGAGAGCATGCTAAGTTTTGAAATCAATAACGACATACCTCTCAGAAGGACTTCCATATCTTGTTCTTCAGGGGCACCAGGAAATGAGTAGGGCAGTTATGCGGCTTAGCAATGGCCATCGCTGATGCAATGGAAAATACTTTCCTATAATTTACCAGCAGCTTTCATCTTCGATTCCTGTCGTGTCCTTTTCTTTCTTGTTTCTTCACCTTCGGGACTATGTTTTTGCAGACTATCGTTTTCTTTCCATATTTCACTTCTTTGAAAGAAAGCTTACTTCCCATAGCTTGCCAAAACTGAGCCTTTAGAACTTCTATAAGTAGAAGATAATCAGCATATATCATATAATATTCGGCCTCCTTACAAAAAATGTCTGAAAGTTATGCCATGGGGATGGAGATCTATGATGACAGTTGCCATATGACCATACAGATCAAAGATTGAAGAATAATATCATTCTTAGTCCAAGTCTAACTTTCACATGAGCCTTCTCAAGCTCTTTACATTTCTAATGATCATTCAGCTCAACAGTGAATCTTGGACTGACTGCCCATCACGCATCTTAGCCTTAACAAAGTTCATTTCGTGACTTGATACTTGGCTGCGCGACTCTATTCACCAAACAATCCCTAATAGGTGACCTAACATTTGGTGAGAACCATAAGGAATTCATTACAAAATAGAAAAATTGTTGCAGTCCCGAATTCCTCATGTTGGGCGGCGGGACGCTCATCAGACATCGAGTCCAACATGTAATATTCTGGCCTTATTATCTTCAATCTAATATATTTTTTGTCTAAAGACGCTCTCCTAGTTCAATATGATGGGACCCCGGAACTAGAGTTGGAAGCACTACAAATTGCTAAATTTAATGTGCGCAAAATCTAAGTATCTCGGTTCAGATCTGATCTAGGGTTTTATCATGGATAATTACTTTCTAAAATTTTCCTATTCTGATCTATAACTCTAGATCTGAGAATATTTCCAGCATCTGAATCTTTTATTAATTATTTACGGAAAATAAGAATAACATAATGTGAATAAATTTAAATTGAAATTTACGTATATTTTGTGTGGGGATTAATGCCGCTAATTATCCTATTGGATATGCATCCCTGTATGCTTGCGAAGTGTATAGCTACGATTCTATATAGCCAGTGCATAGGCGACCTGGGCCCTCTTTTTAGGCCGAGATTATTCCAACTAGGGGCATGTGATCAGAGGAATACTAATTTTCTCTCTATCACATCTCCAAAAATCAATCTGGATCTGATCGGAGGATCGTTCAAAAACTCCTATTGAAAGATACAGCCAGGTACATCTGTATCAGCTCAGCACCTGAGCAGCATGCTCATTTGCTTGTTGTCATCCGCATGTTCTTTGATTCTGGGATCGCACTTCGATACCATTTAGTCCAAATTCCTTTTGGACGTTTCACGAGTTAGGAGAAGAGGAGATGAGAGCGTATGGCTATGGTTAGGAAGGGGAGAGGCAGCCTTGGCATGGGATTTAAATGTTATTTACATCAGGTATAATGGTTATTATTCTGGAAAGTTGGCCGATGGGGTCTGATATTTGAGATAGACTGTTGGACTGTGATCCAACCTTTGCACTATTCTAGTTCCAACCAATCACAATCCTTTATGAAATTATTTAGCATCTTAAGATCTGATACTGGTTTCGACTAGATAAGATGTCCCCTGAATTTCTCTCCTTAGTTTAGGGTATCTGTGGAGATCAGGTCCAATACTGGCCACTTCTTAGAAGAATATCTCAAATTTGGAAATACCAATATGATGGGATGAGGTTGGGGTCCTTGATTCCGTAACAACCGACTCCTAGGCCGTCTCCACAACTTGGGTTCCTACACGCCTAGGCAAGGCGTGCGCCATTCCTGCTTAAGGTTCTGGTACAGGCGATGGACTAGGCCCACTATCCGACCGTCGTCTCTACATAGGGTGATACATGAACACTGTTGCTGGTACGGAAAATGTTCCCAATACCACTGTCAAATATGGGCGGGAATGTCGTCAGTGGACGGTCAGCCGCACCACGATGGACGAACGATATTTGACCTTAAAGTTCACAGAGAGAACTATTTTACCGAGGAACCTTATTGCAGGACTTCCCAATTTATAAATGGGCAGGTAAAATTGTCATTTACTATAAAGATCAAAGCAATCAACCTATTCTAACATGTGGAGGCAACCTCCAAGTCCAGGGCCATATGAAGGCCTCCTGTAATTGAGCACAAACTTCTTAATGCACTCAGATCAGGTACCAAGCTAGGTATAATTTTGCACATCAGATAACATGTAGAAGAAAACGTTTAGGTTCAAGGCGTCGGGCCGCTGCTATGCACGCACCTTTCTCTTGTTATACTCTAATTCTTCGAATAGGTCTCATTCTAGATCTACTTTTGAACCTAGCCCAGGTCCATGTTTCGAAACTATGGGATGATCACACAGCTAACTGGCCAACCTAGCTTTTTGACGTTTCTAGGTGTGATCTAGTTGGCTGGTTCAGTTCATCGGGTCATGGTACTGGGACTACATTCGTAGCATCTCATATGCATCGTACGGTCACTCGAAACCATAGTCGGTGTAATCGGATCAGAATTCTCACTTCCTGACATATTCGACTACACACGTCCACATAGAATGATCGATCATCTAAATCATTCCTAATTGCTCCGCAAAATCCACCAGTGACACTAAGCAGTATATTGGGTGGTAACCCATCAGAGCTGAATGCGAATCTCTGTGTGCAGCATACTCATGTATGTGATTTACAGGTTTCTTCTAAATCATGTGAGCCATCCGACTCACTAGAGATTTATATTGAGCTGGTTATTAGAGTAATACTCCACTGTCTTCAAAGCGAGTCCTTGGAAGGTTGTATCATATGAAGTTAATCATCTTCGTCTGATTAGTGCGGGATGTCCGGTGGATGTTAAACCAATAACTTATAGTAGTAGGAATCATACTTCATATAACATATCCTTATCTTACACACATCGGCGACCATTTGTGCCCAGATATACTGGACTCTCTGACCGGTTAGGATATCACAATCTATGAGGTCTAGAAGTCGGATAATGGTAGTAATCAAGCTCCTCTAATACCGAAAGCGTAGTACATATGACAACCTTTCGCAAAACCATAGTGACTGTGCGCCACACCATTGGCCTCACGAAGTTCCTACAATGAACATTCCAGACGTATAAGGTATAGGCTCACCACATACTACTCTGGGTGTCAAAGGGAGTTTACCATGATGGCTAAGTGCAGACCTGTAGTAAGATGGGCATAGTATTGTTCAAACTATAACACCCTCAAGGTGAACTGCGATGCACTTAGGTCAAAGAACAGACACACTATCCAATATTGATTTAGTCATTGGTAGAGAAGGTAGACTCCCTAATGACTACTCGAGGTGGGTCACGCTCAGTGGCCCTTATTCTCTAACGAATATCTTGTACTCTCGCTCCGGTGTTCTCCACACCATACGACTTAGAGACTCATCTACCTACAAGAAAAATGATTGTGACATCAATCTTTTTCGGATCAATCACCAACCTCGTGATTGTCCATGGTCCCAGGAGCAATTTTTGAGTTAATAATGATTATTCATGTCTTAAATTTTCACTCTTAAAAATATGAATTATCATTGCCATTAACTCAAAAGGATGGTATCACAGACATTAAATGCCACATATATGAATGAAAATAACCCATTTATTGATTTTAGTCAAAATTACAAATTTTATCCCCTAAAAGTGTATTACTAGTGTCAGCCAATTCTAGCTTCTAAGGCCCATATATTATCTAACAATCTTTCACTTATCCTAAAGCCAATTGGCTAAAGTCTAAAGTCCCATCTTCTCAGTGGGCTTCGAACTTTCTGCTGGTCCATGACTTGTAAGTGGGTGCCTGTCCTATCATGTATCAATATGGAGTCGACTCTCTTGACCTCGACGTGAGCCCCTTCTCGAGGTAATACGGATAGGAAAGGTGTTGGAGGGACTCAATTCAAGCGAGGACCTCGTGGCCATAAACAAGTGATGCTTTAGGTATAATTTGTCTCTGATGAGACCTTGCTCGCTTAAGCGAGGCATGTCGTAAATCGTAATGTGAACCGGGATACTCTATTTGGTTTCTGTACGATGGGTCATTATGATGGAGTGGCTATCCATGATGGTCATCTACTCCTCACTCGATCCCTCTGAGAACATAGACTTCTTTGTGCCATATCCTGGTTAAAACAATATCTTCTTTTCACAGTCGTCATAGATAGCCAGAGCATATAATTACCTGGCTTTGGCCATGGATGGAACTTTCTGCATAATCATCGGGGTATTTCGCTTTGATTATTACTCGTATCATGACTCGATTCGGAGAGGACAAGCACATAATTCATTAATTTGATTACGAGCACACGATTATCCAGACAAATCTCCAGGTTATCTCCAGCGGAAATGATCGGATTTCGGCTTTACGATGCATTCGTGATCACCATTCAAGAATATAGAAATCTTGAGTCATGTTGATATACCCTGAACATATGGGAGTTTTTCGGCACCGAGTTACACAAAGGTATAGCACCAACAGAATTGATTGTATCATTCACTTATTGTTTGGTTCTTCATATATATAAAGTACTAGGAGAATAGACACATTTCCACGCTATGAGTTTCAGTTGGTTCTACTATAATAGTGTCAGCTTGGAGAGTACGGTGATTATGTCTTTCTTTATGCGAAGTATAATCTGATAAGCTAGTATGACGGTCCTCTTATAGGTCTAGAGGAATGAATGTGTCTCTGCTTAATAGTAAGTCGCCAACGAGTTAGAGACTAATATAATTGAGTGTCTGTCACTAATGGGACTCCTCAGTAGAAGTAAAGAACTATCCAGTGAAAGGGATACTTCCTGTCTCTTTACTAGGCAATGTACATGGACTTATTACCGGGATATCAGGTGTGCGCATACGGGAGCACATCATCTTTGGAAAGATGAATACCAGGGGATCTGGAACGTGGTGATATAACTTTCCTCCTTAGAGTTTTTTACCATACTCTCAAACTAAACGGCATGTTCCGTAAGACGTCACATCATGTAACTGTAACAGAACTTGCGCTATTTGTTAATAGTCCTGAGTATCGATCCGATTAATAACACCGGTTCTACTCCTAATAAAGCTTAAAAGTTCTAGATATTAAAGGAATGTCACTATCACCTAGGTCTTCTTCATGGGAATAATTTCCTACTGTGGACAACCAATTTTCTGTACTGTCGTCAACATGGAAAATATCATTTCACATAAGGAGGATGTCATCCACGTATAAATACGAGTGAAAACAACAGCGCTCCCATTGACCTTTTTGAAAACAACATGGTCCCTCTTCATTTTTATGAAACTAAAATTTTTTGATTCACATCATGAAAATGAGTGTTTCAGCTTCGAGATGCTTTGCTTAAGTCTATATATGGACCTTTGCAGCTTGCAATCCCCTTGTGATCAGTATCACTGGTGTGAAAACCTAGCGGCTGTTCCATATAGATATCTTTTCTCAAAGATATCCTTTTAGTGAAATGCCGTTTTCATGTCCATTGTGCCATATTTATAATCGAAATAGGCTTGCATGGCCAAGAATGTGCGGAGAATTTTAGCATAAGCCACTGAGGAAAAGGTATCCTGATAGTCAATGCCTTCGCGTGACTATAACCTTTTGCCCACTAGTCTAGCCTTGAATGTCTCACATTTTCATCTGCACCAATCTTTCTTCTTGAGATCATTTATATCCCAATAGTGTGACTATACCTTTCTTGGTGGAATCTACCAAGGATCCAGACTTGGTTTGAGTGCATCGAGTCAAATTTTCTGACTGTATTGCCTCTAGGCCATTTCTTCGGAAGTCGAATATCTGATATTGCCCTCATTGTAGTTTTGGGAATCATCACCATGAGCCACCTATTACCTACCGAGGAACATTTCCTCTACTTCCTCTAAAATAATACCAATGTATCTCTCAGGGGGATGTGGAAAAACTCTTTTCGATCTATGAGGTGGAGGAGGTAGTGTTCTTATTGGCTCAAACTGATTTGATTCCAATTGGTCTTAGCTCGTTCCACTTGTGAGACTTTCTCATAAAGCTTGATCTATTTTTCAATGCCGCTGTCTTGTATAAACTATTTTTCAAGAAAGATGGAATGTCGACTCACAATCACATTGTGGTCTTCTGAAATGTAGAAATAGTAATCCTAATGACTTCTATTAGGATATCCTATGAATCGAGCTCTGAAGGACCTAACTCGCTAACTTGTTCTGCTTATTGTCTTTTGACGTGAGCTGGACAATCCCAAATTCTGAGATGACTCAGACTTGGTTTCTTACCGTGTCATATCTCATACGACGTGGTAGGAACGATTTTTAGAGGAATCCCCATATTCAGTCATCGATGATTGAAGTTAACCAATGAGTGTCCCTAAAGAAAATCAGAAAGGTCTGTGAAGCTCATCATGGATCGAACCATATCCAATAGAGTCCGATTTCTCCGTTCTGAAACCCCGTTAAGTTGAGATGTTCCTGGTGGAGTCCATTGAGAGACTATGCCATTTTTCTTTAGATAGTCTGGAAATTTTCGACTAAGGTATTCACCTCCTCAATCTGATCGAAGAACCTTAATGAATTTTTCTATTTATTTTTCTACTTTATGTCTGAATTCTTTGAACTTTTCAAAAGCTTCAGACTTGTGTCTCATAAGATACACATACCCATACCTAGACAGATCATCGGTAAAGATAATGAAGTAGACAAAATTACCTCTAGCCGGCACATCAAATGGGCCGCACACATCAGTATGTACTAGGGCAAGGAGATCTGTGGCCCTTTCCCCATGTCCTGCAAAAGAGAGTTTAGTCATTTTGTCCTGAAGACAAGATTCACAAGTTGGATATGACTCGAAAGTCAACGGACTCAATAGCCCATTTTTCTCCAATTTGCTGATTCCTATCTTCTGCTATATGACTAGTCTCAGGTGCCATAGATATCTGTCGTTTAGACTATTTCTAGGTCGTTTTGGCATTCACGTTTTGCTCGATAGTTAAAATAGGTACATCAATATGTAGCTGATAAAAGACCATTAATAAGAAAATTATTTGCAATTTTATTTCTTTCATAAAGAATGTTACAATGGTCCTTAAAGAAGTGATCAACATAACTTTTGTGCTAAGCATGAAACAGAAATCAAATTTCTGCTAGCTGGAGGCACAAAATAACAGTCTTTTAAAACTAAGTCTAAACCAGATGGTAATCGAAGAGGGTATGTTTCCACGGCTACTGCAGCACTCTTGCTCCATTACCGATGCGTAAGAATCATGTCTCCATCCCTCAGCCTCCTGCTATCCTAAAGCCCTGCATAGAAGTGCACAGATGAGCACTAGAACCAGAGTCAAGCACCCAACTGGATGCAGAAGAAATCATAAGGTTAGACTCAATAACGAGCATACCTCCAGAAGGACCTTCCTTCTTGTTCTTTCAGGATGGTCAGGTAAGTAGGCAGTTCCGCTTCCAATGGCCGTCGCTATTGCAATGAAAATATTTTCCTTTGCCATCGGCATTATTTCTTCTTGTTCTGTAGAGATTGCGAAAAATCTCCAACGATTAATGATTTCTAGTGGATGGTGCCGGTCTCACCAACTGACTCATCACCTCACCTAACAGTTTATTTGTGATGGGTTAGCCAATGAGTGAA